>ML778961.1:57353-117461 GCA_009831015.1 Picea engelmannii
GGATTCGGCATGGCTTCTTTAGAAAAATGGGTACACAGGGCCTTCTCGAGAAGACCTCTTGCCAGATTATCCATATCTTACACTTAATGCTTGAGGAGAGGTTTCAACCACCCCTTCTCACCCTCATTTAGTCCAGGCGAAAACCAGGATTAAGGTCAGATCCGATGGCACTTGGAGATCGTGATGACCCTTTCAGCGACTAGAATCGATGCCTTTGGCTTCCTTTGCATAGCTCCTTTCCTTCCCAAGTGACCACAGGCTGTGACCTTGTGTTTATTCCCAAAGCACTTTCGCCAATCGCGAATGGAAGGAGTTAATCCTTGCTCATCCACAGTTGTGATGAGCGAAATGCTGAGATGGCTTACTTGGGCGCCATGCGTCCCTCTTATATCTGACGGTTCGGAATTCACTCGATGATGCTATGGGCCCAGGTCCTGGACACTCCCGGTACCTCACGCATCGGGAATATGACGGAGTTGTTCCTTGCGTTTCGAAGTCGCGATGGGCGAAAAGGCGAGGAGTCTAATCGCACGCCAAAGGTCTCCTATGGATGAACGGCTGAGGCTGCTTCGCGATACTGCGGGCCCGACTCTGGGCGCTTTAGACACTCCGGGGTTTCGGGTTTCGAGATGTGATATGACGAGGGACTTTCACCCTTCAAACTCCCGAATGCCGATATGCCGACTAGATCTCGCACTATGTGTCGCTAGATCGGACGACCCATATTTAGTCTTGGCATATAATCGCTTTCTTTGATGCTATATATCGGTCAACTTGGTAGCCCCGATATCCCGATGCTCGTTGATCTTCTCTTATGGATGAATCCGGGCCATTGACAACGTAATTTCACCCGCTTACTTGATTGGAAGCCTTAAAGCGAGATTTTTCCATGCTGCGCTTGGGCGCTCCTCGTACAACTTGCAGACCCAAATACTCTTGTGTCTAGGATAAGAAATGTCGCTAACACTTACCTTTATCAGAGCGCGAAGCTTCGATATATTACCTCTTTTCTTTATATTTGACTTCTCTTCTTAGCACCGAGCTTTATAGGTAAAGTAGAATATTGCGCACTAAGGAAATAGATCTACGCACAGATCTTTCTTTCTTTCCTTCAATTCCCAGCAATCACAGTTTCAGTCTCGACCACAGAACCATTTTTTGGCATAGGGGAAGACCCAGGGTTCAACGCTACAACAATGCACCAACAAAACCCTAACTACATTCCCTCTTGGCAACACCTACAAAGCAGATGAAGTCTCACCCATGGTAGAGGCAGGGGTGGTTACAAGACTCCAGTGTCTGCAACCTTAGCTGGGACATAGATCTTTGATTACAACACCTTAACATAGCACTTAGCAGTTACAATTCGTTAATATTCAGCCTTGTTTTATAGCATAGCTAAGCCCTAACAACAGATCAACGCAGTATCTATACATATCCAATAGATTCATGTATGAAGCGTACAAACATATATCATATATAACATTTATTCACATTATTCAACACTAAGCTACCATATTATATCCTTCTAAGCATACATTAGTTCACTAAGCATTCAATCACATAGACAAAATAACAACCATAAAACACATAGCAATCATAACGCAGGATATACGTGGTTCACCCCCACCCTAGGGATACATCCACCAACTCTTCTTCTTTATTTTTTTCTTTCAATCTTCTACATGCACTGAGCCATGATATCTTACTCCATAGAGGACAGGAGATTTGTGCACCTCACTAGATCCTCCTTCTCTGAAGTATAGAACAAATCCTTCCACATTCTCTTACAATCACTTTCACTTATCTCTGCAAGTCCCACATAGTATGCACAAAGAAATGACAATTACCACTTGCACTTAGCATCACATACTTGGCCCTCGTTCAATCACATAGATCAAACTTTAGCACTTAGCACACTCTATGGCTTCTTCTTACATCACGTAGATATTTGTTTATACATTACAAAATGGGCCTAAACATGGGTAAACCCATGGGCTGACATCCCTCTTCTCGTTACATAAGCCCCAAAACCCAAAAATCCCTAAAAAGGGGTTGAGATCCCATGATCTCTACTTCGACTTGCACTCCATCTTCGACATCCTTTCGAAGTCCCAAAAGTAGGTCAAACATGACCAAGGATCCTCATAACTTGGTCAAGGGCAAACAACTATGAAGATACATTTTCTCCTATATCTAGATACACATCGATCAGAACCATCATAGCCCTTGCAGCTAATATGAAGTTGAAGTTACACCAGATGGACGTAAAGACATATTTCTTAAATGGTGTCATTGAAGAAGAAGTCTATATAAAAAAACCTCAAGAATTTGAAGTTGAATACCAGAAGACTCATGTCTGTAAGTTGAATAAGGCTCTGTATGGATTGAAGCAAGCTCCTAGAACTTGGTATGGAAGGATAGAGAATTTTATGATGAGCTTGGGATTTACCAAGAGTAAATTTGATTCTAACCTCTACTTCAAGGTTATGAATGATGATCCTATTATATTGCTGCTATATGTGGTTGACTTATTCTTAACTGGAGAAGAAAATCTCATCATCGAATGTAAGAAGAAGATCGTTACAGAATTTGAGATGAAAGAACTTGGCCTAATGCACTATTTCTTAGGTCCTGAGGTATGGCAGAGTCCAAAGAAGATATTCCTTAACCAAGGGAAGTATGAAGTTGAAATCCTGAAGAGGTTTGATATGTTGGAGTGAAAGTCCATTAATACACCCATGGAAAAAAAGTTGAAATTCCTGGTCGACACTTTATCAGAATTGATTGATTCTACGCTGTATAGAAAGATCATTGGATTGTTGATGTATCTGATGAATACCATACCCGATATTTGTTTTGTTGTGAACAATTTGAGTTTGTTTCTGGTAGAACACGGACATGCTCACCTAGTTGCTACAAAACATGTGATGAGGTACCTTAAGCGTACATTAGATCATGGTCTCAGTTATGATGGAGATCATGACTTTAGACTAAGTGGGTACACTGATTCAGATTGGGTTGGAAGTGTCTCTGACAGGAATAGAACTTTAGGATGATGTTTCAGTTTGGGATCATCCATGATCTCATGGAAGAGTAGGAAACAATCAAGCATTTATCTCAGCACAGCAGAAGCAAAATACATTTCTACATGTTCTGCCAATTGTGAAGCCATATAGCTTCAGAAGTTGTTGACAAGTGTATTCAACCTAGAGATGGAAGAAACCATGATCCTATGTGATAACTAGAGTTGCATAAAGATGACAGAGAATCCTTTATTTCATGACAAGTCAAAATACATAGATATCCAATATCACTACATCTATGACATGGTGCAAAGAGGAGCCATAAAGCTCCAATATGTTAGCACGGACGAGCATGTCATTGATGTGCTGACCAAGCCTCTATCTCATATAAAGTTTGAGAACTTTTGAGATAAACTTGGTATAGTCTGAAAGGACCTCCCTCGAAAGGGGTAGTAGTGTTGGGTTTCCAGCCTAGTGTTGTGATGCTAGCTTAATTGTTGTGATGTGCCAGCTTAATTGTTGTGATGATGTGCCAGCTTAATTGTTGTGATGATGTGCTAGCTGTGTCTTGTGATGATGTGCCAGCCTCATGCTGTGATGATGTGCCAGCCTTGTGTTGTGATGATGTGACCAGCCTCATGCTGTAATGATGATGTATTAGTTTTATACTAATCCATGTTGATGTAGATGATGATATCATTCCATCTCTCTGTTGAAAATGATGATATTGATTATGAGAAAAACTTCTGATGATTTATATATCTGTCAGTCAGTGTTGCAAGATGTTGTTGATGATGATTCCCTCTCTCTCGCTTGATGTTGTTTTAGAATAGCCTTGTTGTTAAGGGGGAGTGTTGAAATAATGTAACTGAAAAGAGTATTCTATTTATTATTGATGTATTACTCGTTAGATCAATCCCCTTTTATGGATTGATCATGTCGGGTATTGTAAATGACCAAATCCCCTTTTGTAGATTTTTCAAACCCTAATTGTAATAACAAGAATGAGAAGTCGGCCCTGCCAGTGAAAAGAAACCTCATTTCATACCTGCCAGATTGTATAAATAAGAGAGGCCAACGCCTCATTTGTGAAATCACTCACTTGTTCATCAAAGTGCAAGTTTGGAGCTGCAGTTGGAGAAGAAGCAAGAGAGAGAGGCACATTCTTGGGAGAGGAATTTTTGTATTTTTTGAGTTATCTCTTCAGATTGTATTGGCTATCTATATTAAGGAAGTTTTTGTTGGGTTTTCTCCCCCATGAGGGTTTCGTAAGATAAATGATGTGTCTCTTGTGATTGTGTATTTCTCAATGATCCTATCTATGTTATTGTTATCAAGTGAATTGAAAAGAATCCTAATAATAGCTTAAACCTTAACAATCTACACATCTACCACAAATCAATTCCCATTAGTATTTTGTTATATAAAAGAGTAAAATATAGTAGAAAAAAACATACACATAAATGTAGTATTAGAAATACAAGTACTCACTTATCAGACCCTAGGTGATGTCTATTGGAATACCTACTTAGGTTATTACCTATAATCCATTCTTGTGTATAGGAGCTCTAATATAATATGTGGTGTCTGAAGCCACCAACTACAATATACATGAGTAAATAACCTTCCCACCTATCCTCCACCCTCATGGATGAGAATTCCCCCCCATAACCTTAGTCAAGGATCTCTCAACCCCCTTGACTCAAAGCACCACATGCTCAAAGAATAAAAAACAAAGGAATAATAAAAATCCCCCTCTCTATGCATCCAAAAATAGTTCAACTAAACAAAAATGGTCTCTCTAATCAATGAATCCCAAGAATAAAAATACCCTTGGATCACCCTCTCCATTGTTGGGATAGACATTAACTATACAAGAGAATGGATCTGATAGTAGTGGTGGTTTCTAAAGACATTGTTTCATTGAAGCATGAGCATTCTCCATGAGAGAAAAAAACACATCTCCTAATGATGTATATGATAGAACAATCACAAGGATTATCTATAAATAGGTTTTAGTCATGGACCAAACCAAAAATCTTGGGTGGAGTCCATTACACCTATCCATAAAACATGGATTTTGGATCCAAAGTAGACATGGTAAACCAACAATTTAGTTGGCCATCAACACAAAGAATTGGTTGAATTACGCAACCGAAAAGGTGAGGTTTACTATGGAACCACATGTTCTAACACCCCCCCGTAAACTCAACTTGGAGGAAAACAAATTTACATATTTCTTCTCCTTGAATTTGTTTTGACTATAATAGATTATCACAAGACAATATAGAAACACTCCCGAGGAAGGTTGATCACCATCAAAATGTATTGGGAAAAACATGAAATCATCCATTGCAAATTGGTTTCAAAATTTGTTATCCAAGCATGGTACCAATCGGTTAGTTGACCATAAAACAAGACAACACCATCCAGTCGATGAGTCGACTAGAAAATAACACACCAATATAATCTATATTTTTCAATCCAACAGTCTTTGTATTAGGTACAATAAGCATAATTATAGCTCCCAACAACACAATCGAACATGGTTCGATTAGTCTCAATTGATCCAACCACATTATTTGAGTTTATACATCAACAACTTCAATTAATCCCCCCTTTAAACAAAGTTGGGGGATGGAAATACAAGAATAGATCTTTGTCAAAGCACCAATCGAAAAAAAATAGCTAGTCGAAACTCAGAAGAAAAATACACATTCAAAAACTTACAATCGATTTTCATCTCAGGTTGAGTCCCAATCGACCAATATCCCAGTCAAAGTCTAGTCAAATATCATATTGAAACGAGCCTTGGTGGACGACTGTAAATAAATTAGTAATGAAGATAAGTTTTGCACAAATGTATAGCCGATGAAACACAATGGTAGGAACTTTGCAAACATCTGGTGAGATGTGTCCATGACCACTCATAAATTAAACCATAATCTATCCTGGTAGTTAGTATTGTCCATGGTTTTGTCTTTCACATCTCTTCTACATAGATATGAAATCATGATTTCCATGTCTTCGATCGTCATGATGGAGATAAGGAACAAATTTATGTGTTGATTTATCAAGAGATATAGGCTCACGGTTTGGTGTACTCTTAGGAGTAGAACAACCTGTTATATCACTATCAGGGTCATACGTAACAATGTTCTCAGATTATGGTGCGTTAGGAACAACGATATCATCAATGGGTTCAATAACAGATCTCTCGTTTGGAAAATCAATATGAACTCCACCTGTAACAAATAAGAATTCTCTGGTTGCAGCAAGGGAAGGTGTAGGCAAGGAGGAAACAAATACATCATATCCAAGAAATATTCTTGGTGACTTCATCTTAGGCGTAATAGGAGAAAAAATACCTTGTCCATTCTTCCCAAGTCCTCCGGTTTATCCCATCTTGGTGAGCAGTCAAGATCATATACCTATAGTGTTTTTTCCCAGATCTAGGAGAAACAATGCAATCATTAGGATTAATGCATAAATCAACAACATATTTCTTACAAAGAGAATCGCAAGTTGGAGAATAAATGGGTGAGCCTAACATCTCAATAGAAACAATCTTCTTCTCATCTTGTTGCAATCGACGAACTTCTTCTTAAAAGCTCTGTTTGTAGTCCTACAATCCATGAATACTCTCATCCTTCTCAGTCAGTTGCAACAATATGGCATCATAATATTATTTTAGTGCCTAAAGTTACTCAAACAAATAATTTTTATCTTATTGAAGAGGAACATCTTCTACATTAAGCTCATTGTCTGAGGCCTATAAGTGGGTAACCTCATGATTCAATTGGGCATTTGTTTCCATCAGTTGGTCAACTTCCAAGTTCGAGGAAGTATTGGTTGGAAGAGGATGAACTTTCACTTATTCCTCCAAGTCTTCAAGAAGGTCATATTTGTCTTAAAATTCATCTGCAAGAGTCTGGAAAACAAATTGCATGGTGTTACCCATGTAATTAACCCTCTTAGAGTGCTCATCCATAGAATTATGGAACAAGTTTTCTATAGTCTTCAATTGTTTTTTCAATTCTTCATTTTTTTTCTTCAAGTAAGAATTTTATACACTAGAAAGGGTTTTCACCTCCTTCACGAGATCATCGACAAGATATATTTATTGCCAAAATCATCCACCAGATCTTGAAAAATGGTTTCCATTGTTTGTTCTAGGTAAAAACAATTCATATATTTCTCATCAAACCGTAATAAAAGGCTATTTTGAATAAGGGAAGCCTCATCTTCCAGTTTGGTTTGGGATATATCTAGTTCACTTCCCAAGTGTTTATTCTCACTCTGAAACAATGTAATGACTTTCTGCAAGTCAGTGACCTCTACGTGAAGTAAGTTGTGATATTATTCCAAGAAAATGGCCATTTTCTCACAAATCTCCTGCATTTTATGAAGCACCAAGACTTCATCTTCATCAAGAATTCACATTGTATATGGAGGGAAAGATATGAGGCAAGAAATATGCAAAGGAAAATTATGGATTCAACAATCGATGTACACTAAGTCGATTCTATGGTAAATTGATCAACCTTTATTCAGAAAAGTAATGGAGAGAGCATGTTCCGATGACATCTATCCCTTGATATTGATCCATGCACCAACAGTAAAAAATAATAAAAAAAGGTACACTACGTCGAGATGCAAGAAGAGGCGAAGAAACAATGTCGATCTATCGAGTCTCAAGTCGATGGATTCCTCTCTTCTATCAGTTGAGTCAAATGGTCCACAAGAGCTAAGGAAACATGTAGATGGGTTGATTTATTTACCAAATTCAAGTTGAGTCGAAATATTTACTTCTCATGCCTCTATTCGAACGATTTCACGTTCACCATGCTTCACGTTGCATTAATAGTCGTGGGTCGAGGGTTTCATTGGTCTATTTTTGTTTTGCACTCGTAAAATGAAACGACACACCAATCGAAAACGATTCAATAGATTGACATATCCCCCAACCAAGTCAGGTTTAGAATAGAGTGTAAGTTGATAGTGTTGGAAGTCCATCTACATCTAAGTGGAACCTCCTTCCAGTAGACAACAAGAATAGTCGGGCCAAACCAGGATTTAAATCTGTGAGGATTTGGTTGAGTCAATCAATTGACTACTACTATTCGAGTTGAGATGTCCTTGGACATGAGCCAGCTAAAGGTTGAGTTGATATTGCATTTATGTCAAGTACATGAGTCAAGAACCAAGAGTTATTCTTGGTCGAATATTTCAACAGTTGGAGGGAAATTCAAGTGTATAGGAACCAGGTGTTAGAACCTTTTCAAACCATCCAACAATGGAAAATCAAACAACCCGCGCAAAGAAACAAACAATGGTTTGAAAATTCATTATCGGGTAGCAACCCAAATCGAGCCAACACTTTTAAATATCAACTAGTTGAGGGAATAACCTAGAACACACAAAGAGAGGGTTTCTATGACTTAATAACCCACAATGGGAAAAATATATTGTAAATTAGTCTTCAGTTCTGAACAACCCATTATTCATTTGGAAAAACGATATCACAACTTCACCATTGTCTCAATCCCATTTTTAATTCTATATGAACTTGAGATCACAACCAATATCTCTGAAACCATGTTGGGACATGCATTAATTAAATAAATATATCTGAGATAAGTGGTTGTTTTTAAAGATAACATTTAATTGAAGCAAGAGAATTATCCATGAAAGTAGAAAATAGATCTCTCGATGATGTATATGATAGATCGAACACAAGGATTGTCTATAAATAGGTTTTGGTCATGGACCAAACCAACAAGATCGGGTGGATTCAGTTGCACCTATCCATAAAATGTGCATTTGGGATCCAAAGTGGACATAGTCAACCGACAATTTAGTTAGCCATCAACCCAAAAAATTGGTCAACCCACTTAATCAACAAGGTGAGGTGTATGATGGAACCACATGTTCCAACATCCATGACCAACATTTGGGTGTCGATGATCCATTGAATGCCCAAATATCTATAAATCCTCACTACCACAACCACCATTGTGGAGATTGATACAAACCTCCCTCTCATAGCCTGATCCCCAACATAGTAATGGACTATGAGCTACTATAACATCCCTATGCCATCCAGGTAAGGCCTCAATTATGACATCTCTCCTTGAAAGGGATCCTAGTTAGAAAGTGTAAGTCCACCTCTATAGAAGCCTAAATCATCTTCCCATGTACATCAAAGGCCCAATGGTGAGGCCTCCACATATCAAACAGGTGGGTCAATAGCTCTTCTTGATAGAGAAACAAGCTATAGTCAAATTACTTGAGTAGGTCATATCCAAACAACTCAAGTCGCATTGTAGGATCCCCTTGAACCTTAGTTTGTAGGAAGTCATAGTTCCTCTCTCGACATCAATTAGGCATGGCTATCCAAATACATTCGCAATCCCTACCAAAGCACAAAACCATGCAATCCAAGCCAACGTTTTGGTCATTCTTTCTACTTTCTTTACTAGATATACTTTAGTAATGAATCTTGTGTGACTATTTAGCAAACAATCGTGGAAGTATCTTGCATGAATACACAAGAAATAGGACTGTTCAGTGAATATTCATGCTCATTATTTGTGATATCAGTCATTGAACTGTGCAATTCACACAACTATTCAATTAATAGTCATGAATCTATCTCTCGCAATTGTGCATTTTATAGCAATGACGTTTGCAATTTGTCCAGTGAACAACCATGCAAACACATCTCATGGCTGTAATATGGAGGACTGTGTTATTTGCATAATATACCATCAAGAAATCATGCGGTACCGCATGGATACTCGAGGATCACCCATGAAAACCATATGCACCTCTTCAAAAGAGGTTGTACGGTCCACCATTCACCCCTTAGTGTAGAAATTAAATGCATAAATGACAAGGTTTCAGCAGGACCCCTTACCTACCTCTCTCAGATTCGAAATATGCTCACTAATGCACATATAATAGGTTCCAAAAGGTCATGGGATCCACACATCCAAGTATAAAAAGTACAAATGTGGTGGAAGGAAGTTCCCTACCCCTTTTTATATGACCCAATTGCAATGTTCCTCAATTCCATGTGGGAGCTTAGAAGCTCCATTCTCAAATATATGTGTGCCATTAGGATTGAAGTATCCCCCCTCGATGTGATATGATCTATTCAATTCCTCAAAACTTTACCTTGAAGCTCTTCATTTTGTCACTCACTAGACAAATACACTAAGTCACTACCTTTATTTTTAATTCTATTTTCCCTATCAGATTTCTTTTCAGTAATATTTCCACTTCGGGTATTTGGTTTCTTGTGTGCAAATACTTGTCAGTATGCTACATATGGAAAGGCCATTTACTCTGCCCCTTTAGGTATATATTTATTCAAATTATCATGTTAATAAATCCCTCTAAGCGTATTTCATTAATTGGTTGTATACCCACTCACATATGCCTCTAGGAGTTTTTTTCTCGGTTATGCAACAACTTCACATAGTTCCACATTCATTGAGTTTTTACTAGTCAGTATCTTTCCCACCCCATGGGTTTCCTTGGTTTTATCTCCCCTTGCACTATTTACACATATTCCATTACAATCCATAGGGTGGGAGTCCAACTAGTATACATATCAAATAATGAACTCCATACTTCTTTCTCATCATTATGTTGGCCCATGCCCTCAAAATATCAACAATTTACATATTTTATGGTTGGTTATTTAGAACACACTTCCTCATTTTCGATGGCCTCTCATATCCCCCTAAATCAATATCTCATATACATTCCAACTCATCATTCACCTAGTACCTCTAAAAATACCCAGTGAAGGGGACCCCTTCCCCCATTCACTCTTAATACTCTTGCCTCACAAGGATGAGTTTTTTTTATCATACCATTGGGGCACCCATATTTGTGTTTATACATTAAACCCAATTGTTTTTACATTTTTTTATTCATTGGTAATTGTACGAATATATTTTTTTACGGGAATGAATTCTACTCATTCCATCATACTCGATGGAAGCATTCCACCTTGTGAAAGTCCTAATCTCTCTTTTTTGGATCATTCACATTGAGTCACTTTCTCTTTCATAATCCTAGATTTTTGCAACACCTCATGTATCTCAATACCCTTCACTATGATTCTTAGAATTTCCACCCTCAAGTACCTATCCATTTGCATCCACTAATACTCAATTCCAATTTGAAAAAACACTAACTATATCTGATTGTTCCCCGAACATAATATTATCCTACATCCAATTGGTTTTGACTAATAGCTCTTTCATACATCAATCGTGCTCCACCCAAGGGAAGTCTTAAGCTTGATCCCCATTGACCCTTTTCGACCTTGTCCATAATTATCAAAATATATCCCCATTACAATTTCCTATTTGGTCTCTCTTTACTTGATTTCAAGGGACACTATGTCCTTTATAATTGCGTCTTCATTCCTTTCGAAATCAACTCACATTTTTCTAGGAATGTTGAGGTGTATCAGTTCTCCTTACCCATAATAATGATGAACCCCATATGGTTAAAAGAGAGTCATCATTTGTCTTTGGTTTCATTGCCCCCCTGATGTTCAACATCCACACATATCCACATCATTACCTTGCAATAGTTTTAGTTTCTAGTTTTAATCGAATACCCCTAGGATGGATAGGCCATAAATTCCATTAACTATGAACACTTTTCATAAGTACTCATCTCAAATTCCAAGGAATGTTCTCCTTAGAACAATGCTTTACTATTATCGATGCCCTTGAGGGCGATGCAAATTTCTACTTCATAGATTCTCCATCTATAACATTATTAATGATCTTTTGAAAACTTATCATTCTTATACAATAACCTTCAACATATTGTTTTCTATTGTAAACATATTTTAAAATAATTTCATGATCATGGGACATGCTTTTCTCGTTTGTAATTCATATATATTGGATTTTTTTGGTGGATAGTCCTTTAGTGGTTCTATGTCCCTTCAATCATGGGGAACTACAATTCAAATGAAGAGCATTCACACTTTGAAGCTAATTCTAATTGAGCTTGAAGCTTACCTATAATTTGGAGGCTATGCAACAACATTTGAAAGAGAAAGAAATTGTAAAGTTGTGTTGTAAATATAGCTCTTGAGATCCTTTTTCTTAATATCTATCTTGTTCATCCATAACCACATGCTTGTAGTTGGATTATTCCTTTGAAGATCCAAATACACTTCTTCACTTCACTTGAGAGAGAGAGATTTCTATTGGAGACAAAAAGATACCTCCCAAGGAGAGTGGGAGATCCCATAAGATAAAATCATTCTTTGCAGTGCAAATTACAAGTCCTTTCCATTGGTATATGAATATTATTTCTTTCCTTGTATTTATTTCGTGGTTCTTGTTTATTTTATTTTATTTTGTTTATGTTTTCCAATAGTTCTCATTTGATTGGACTAACATCCTAACAATTGATTGTTATATTGTTACGGATATAACCTCCATAACCCCTCACATTGGAAGAATAATATATTTTCCATGTAATAAAGGACAAAATTAGTTAATAAGGCCTATTTAATAAATGAGAACACGTCAATGTAAGAAGGCCTAATAGAATATTATTCTTCTAGAAATATCTTCCTCGAGAGTGTTCTTTAGAATACATAATTAGTATAAATAAGAGTAGGAGGCATGACAAGTCCTTGTATTAAGAATTATTATAATAGAGATCTGCTTTGTTGGAGGTTTCCCCCTCGAAGAGGTATGTGAACATTGTTTCCTATTAATAAAGGTATTATTTTGGTGTTTTCGTTCCATATAAGGTCTTGTTCCCCTATTATTTTCTATATCATTTCAGTTTCCTATTGTTGTTTTGATGTTATTCACTGCAATATTTCTCTTTTTTGCTATTATAATAGATCTAGTACCTAAGAAGTGGTACCAAAAAAATATCCTTGGCAATAATTATGGGTTAAAAATTTTCAGGGTAGAGACGTATTCTGACACCTTAAAAGTGCAGTGATTTATTTTTTAGAACATAAATGTGCGGTCATGGAAGCACACATGTAGGAAATACAAGATGTTTTTAAGCTCACATTGTTGGAAACCCTTGTAACCCTTGTTGGTACCCCTTCAAGTGGTATCACACCATATAACACCTGTATAAATACTGGCCTAGGTATCATGAAACCCTCCATAGATCAATCGATCGGCTTCCTGACTTCTATAGTGCCACTAAGAACATCACTTGGCAAGATACTCTATAGTACCTAGGTAATCGGGTATTACAGGTAAGGATATGGTCTAGCCTCCTTAGTTGGTGTCCTGAGATATTCGACCAAGTACTATTGTTTGACCTCACACATATATTAGAGAGCTCTAGCATAGGGAAAACCCTTGTCTGTAGAAACCCTGAACTCTAACCCTTGGGAATGAAACAAAATATAAAAGGAACAAACAAGATTTATTATCGTGCAACATTTCTTGTTGCATTGGCGTAGCAAAATTTCTACACATTTATTCATGTTAAGAATTTGGGGATTTCACCACTATAGTATGATTTTTATTGGAGTATAAAAATGCACGAGTCAAAAAAAAGATTGGGTCATGTTCACACCATTATTTGAGACCTATCCCATTGGATTCCTCTCTTCACCCTGATCTTAACTGTACATATCATTTTTAAGATTTTTTTTCTAGTGGACTGAATCCCTTCCAGGAACCCTTATATGTTACATGTCCCATTGACTTCCTCTCTTTGCACCGATCATCATGGTACCATTCCTCAGTAACTCATTTCTATGCAATCCCACCCACCCCCTTTCCCATCCCATTGGCCCAGACTCGTAGCCAAGACTAGGAACAACACCTCACTTCACTGGACAAAGCTCATGAGAAAACTAGGACTGATATTTTTCCCTTAATTCCAATATTTATATAATCAATACCTGGCTTGCTCCACTCAAATCAATACCCACATCCATAATCCAATTGATAGCAATGTGTCAGTAATCCCAACACACAGTGAACAATTTGACCACATTGTTTAAGCACACCCAAGATCCCTTATCTTCTACCACACCTTATCACCTTGAAAGAACTGAATCCTCTCATTCCACATCCTTTCCTTCCAACCACTTTCAATGGGACCTGCATCTCCTTAGAGTGGAGGTGAACAAATTTGATGGCTTGGATCACACAAGATGGGTCACTCAAATGGAATGTTATTTCTCTTTGCACGACATTACTGATGAGTTGACAAAACTATAGTATGGTGTTCTCCATCTATATCTTGAATGCTCGCAATGGTGGAAATGGAGAAAAAATGCCCATCAAGGGTATGTGGATTGGACACAATTTGTTGCAAAAATTTATGAACTCTTAACATCGACAACCACCATTTAGGTCTTTTGACCAAGTTGAAACAATATGGAACAGCGGGAGACTTTATAGATTCTTTTGATCACTTGGATTTCTACACGGAGGGCATGTCAGATTCTTTTTTCGGGAATTCTTTATTAGTGACCTCAACGATGATATCTATGCCCATGTCCTCATGGATAACCCTCTGAGTTGGTTGGAAGCTACTAAAATAGCTAAGGAAGCACAACAGGTTGTCTCTTCACAAACCATAAATACATCCTTTATTCCCCTTCATAAAACCTCCACTCCAGCCCCTCCTCCCACTCCAGTGAATACCTATAAATTGACTCGAGAAGAAATGGATGAACGCCAACTCAAGGGACTTTGTTATAATTATGATGAAAAATATTTTCTGAGGCACAAGTGTAAGGAAAAAAATATTTTTATGGCCATCTATAAGTATTTTTTTTTTAAAAGATCAAGGACCTTGTTGTGGGAGATTTGCCTGAGCATATTGATATTACTCTTCCCTTTGACCCCCTCAAAGTCGAACCAATCATTTCACTGAACTCTCTCACTAGTTTATCTTCTCCTCAAACATCAAGCTAATTGGATAAAATAAGAATCAGAAGGTCATCATCTTCATTGATAATGGAAACACCCATAATTGTACTCATCGTCACATTTCCAAAGAAACCAATTGCTATATTTGTGTAGTCAACAACTTTGAAATAAATATTGTCAATGGAGGTTCCATGAAATATGGGGGTCATTGTGAAAATGTGCATCTCCAAATTGGGAAGTACCACATGAAATCTCATATGTTTTCTATCAACAAGGGTGGTTGTGACATTATTATTGGTGTGCAATGGTTATGGACTCTTGGCCCCATTCTCATGGATTTGAAGGAATTAACAATGCAATTCCACTAAGAGGGCCAACAATATGAGTTCCAAGACATAACAAGAGGCTCCCCTGAGAGCATCAGTTCCCATTGAATGGAAAATCTTCTAAAAAAAGGTCATTCAGGAATTATTTCTGAACTCCATTCCATTCAAGTAATCGAGACACCCTCTATTCATCATGACCTCCAATATATCATCTCCAAACATCAAGTTGTTTTTTCCACTTTTCATTAACTTCCCCCTTCTCGTGGTGTAAATGATTATTCCATCCCTCTTTTCCCAGGCAGTCTCCCTCCCAATTTTCAACCTTATTGTCATCCCTTTCCCTAGAAGAATGAACTTGAGAAAATTGTTCAATAATTGGTCATCGTGGGTGTTATTAGTCCTAGTATGATTCCCTATTATTCTCATGTGGTCATGGTAATTAATTAAGAAGGAACTTGGAACATGTGTCCCTAATTTCATGTCCTCAAAAACCTCACCATCAAAGACAAATTTCCCATTCCTGTCACTGATGATCTCTTTGATGAATTAAGTGGTTCCCAGTACTTTACTAAACTTGATCCTCGTTCTGGATACCAAAAAATATGTATGAAAGAGGAATACATTCCTAAGACAACATTTCAAACTCATGAGGGTCACTATGAGTTCTTGGTAATTCAATTCGGCCTCTGTAATGCTCCCTCCACTTTCCAAAGTCTCATGAATCCTATCTTCCATCCTTTTATCCATCATTTTTTATTAGTTTTATTTGATGATATTCTCATCTATATTAAAACATAGACAACCCATCTCTCCCATGTTGATAAAGTTATCCATCTACTCTCTTAGCAACAACTTTTCCCCAAACAATCTAAATTTTCCTTTGGAGCCTCACTAGTGGAGTAATCAGGCCATATTTTTGGCAAGGATGGTGTCAGGGTGGATACTAAAAAAATTTAAGCTATGCATGATTTTCCTCGCCCCAAAATTATCAATACATTGCATGGTTTTATGAGTTTAACGATCTATTATCGCAATTTTGATAATAATTATGGAAACGTTGCAACACCTCTCATTTCTCTCCTTAACAATAATTCTTTCACATGGACCCCAACTATTTATCAATCCTTCCAAGCCTTTAAAGTGGCTATGTGCTCAATTCCTATCCTAGGCCTTCACGACTTCACAAATACTTTTTTCCTGGAATGTGATGCCTCAGGAAAAGGAATTGAAGCAGTCCTCATGCAAGATGGTTGTCCTTTGGCCTTTACTAGAAAACAAATTTTGGAGACAAATTTGGGTCAATCAATCTATGAAAATGAAATGTTGGCTATTCTGCATGCCATGGATCTCCATCATCCTTATCTATTATGGAAATGCTTCCAAATTAAAATAGATCATCAGACCATCAAGTATTTTCTGGAGCAAATACTTTCATCCCGTAGCAACAAAAATGGGTTACCAAGCCATTTGGATATCATTATGAGATCATTTACAACAAAGGAAAAGATAATGTGGTTGTTGATGCTCTTTCCAGGAAATATGAATATGAAGGGTCCCTATTTTCCCTCTCCTTCATTCTACTAGATTGGCTCTAAGTTTTTCACCAACAATGGCCGCAAGATCCAAAAATTTATTATATGATCCAACAATTGCAAGGAAATTCTCCAACTTCTCCAGAGTACTCTTGGCACAATGATGAGCTTCGCTAAAAAGTTTGTTTGTTTTTAAGAAAATAGTCACAACTTGAATCCACGGTGCTTTCTGAGCTTCATGCTGCATCCATATTTGGGAATTCGGGGTTTACCAAAACATATAAAAGGTTCAAACGTTATTTTTTCTAGGATGGTATGAAACATGTCGTCTACATCTTTGTGGTTGAATGTGGTGTTTTTGAACGCAACAAGGGAGAATCAATAGAATCCCCGAGAACACTACAATCACTTCTTATTCCACCTGCTATTTGGATGGATATTTCTATGGATTTTATTGTTGGCTTACCTAAATCAGGAAAGAAGTCAATCATCATGGTTGTTATCACTAAAATTCCGTACGCCAATTGTTACAGGAATACAAAATCTCCAAACACCTATTAGTTCACCCACATATTCAAAAATGCATTTACAAAAGGCACAAACTATACAAATGGTTAAAAAATTAACATGCACAGAAGAACTACAGGAAGCGCGTGCACATGCGCAGGTCAGAAACATAAAAAACGCACACATGTGCTTGATGCATGACTGTGTACGCAAAAATCCACGCACACTTGAGAACGATGCATTTATGGTTCTTGTCGGCCCCTCACCCACTTCTGCTTCAGATCCCAAGTCAATTTGACTCTCAAATCCGAACTGAATCCGAGTGGGCAGTTGTTCAAATACCTAAGGGTTCCCTAAAGGTCTCCTTGTTCACACTAAAGACCGGTTGGATAATGCCTCAAAGATATTCTATAAAAAGAGGCCATGGGTGCACTATGAATTCAAGAATCTCATGGTATTGTTATTCTACCTTTATTCTCCTACAAGGAGCCTCTTTCCTTCTTGGAGCATACTAGCATCGTCTCATTAAGATATTCACCTCACCTCTTGAGGGAATAAGCTTGGATTTCTTCACCATTTCCTTTCTAGTTTTCTATTTGTAAGAAGAGATCTCACATAGGGGACTCAAGAGCCTTCCCTTGGAGGAATAGGGGATCCATAACTCCCCCTTTTTCCTTGGTGTTTGCGCACTAATACAATCTATCCATTGATGGCATGAATATTGGTCAATTGTTTGATTAATTTTGGTTCTAATTTCCTTATGCATTGTAGTTTTGTTTCTTTAGTTGTTATTAACTTAGTTGTTTTTTTATTTCATGTGATTGATTTGTTTGACTCATACACTAACTTTTGTCTTGTTTAGTTGACCCAACTGAACTTGCAAGTGTCCCTTTTTTGCTCATTCAAGTGGCAAAAAGGATACAAGAAATTAGTGACCATACTGGGGATAAGGTATCAATTTCCTCCCTATTTGGGTTGTTTGAGCACTTATTTTTTATCTATTTATCTTGAAGGGATCATAACCGGCCCAGTCCTACTTGCAAAAGGCTGAATTCGGAGCTAGAATAAGAGAATTTCATTTAAAATTTTCTTCCCAGACGAGTATTAGAACATGCGCAGGTTTTTCATCTCACAGGCACATCTTCGAAGCACCTGCGCCAAAGGAATTGTGTTTCCCAGTGCATTCTGCGCACGATGTGACAACAGGTCCTTGTTTCTCTATGCATTGGTGCCACATGCGCCTCTGTCTAAACTGGGGCCCTTGCATCTGTCCAAAAATCCAATATTGTAAAATTTTTGTGTGATTTTTGGAAGGACCCTATCCTTCTAAATATTGATTCTATGCAATTTGTAAATGCACCACACTTAGATTCCCTCTCCTCATGAAGGGTTAGTCAAAACATAGGCATTTAGGAAGTTAAAAAGAACCATATTTCTCCTCTTTTTCTTTCATTTTTCCACATGGATGGCTTGTTTTGATTGTAAAAGTTAAGTTAAGATAATTTTCTATCACATATATAAACACTTGCATTGGGACCAGAAATCAAACTTCAATCATTGAGTATGCTCTTCTCTCGCACCATAGAGCGATCTTGAGAATCATAAAAATGATTGAGGGAAGATTTCATCTCCCTTAAAAAACAAAATCTTTAGGAGAGGACAAAGCCCCCCTAGGGCCCCTCTTAGTTTCTTTTCAAAACATCTTAAATTTTTAAGGGCCCATAAATGCCCACATGTTGCAAAACGTAGGATAGTTTTTGAAGCTACTTTCTTATTTTACATCACTAGGGGAGTTTAAATATTATTGTAACAGGCCCATACATACCCACATGCTTGCAATATATGATATTTTTTGAAGCTTTCTTAGATTAAATCACATTAGGGAGTTTAAAGGATTGGTAAGGACCCATATGTCCACATGCTAGTTCTCTAGGGACTTTACAATTCCGCAAGGTTGTACCAATGGAATCTATTAAGATAGGTAATCAAACTTGTAAAGGACCACACGAAGTCCACATGCTGCAAGGTGACACCTAAATTATTAAAAAGTTTGGCACATTTTAACACTTGCTCACACACAAAGTCACTATGCACTCACATAATTTCATCTCCAATTGTGGAGGTTGAAGTAGGTTTCCTCTAGAGGGATTCCAAAATGTCCCACTATCTCTTGAAGGAATTATCCACTCCCACTTAATTCAAATGAGATTGGTTCACACCCCCAGTCTCTCAAACAACCACATCTAAATTTTTTCTAAAAACTCACTAAGTTTTCCTCCACAGGAGGTGCCAAAAGAAATTTTTTAGCCTAGGTAGAATCTCGGGGATAGGCATCCAAACAAATCCTCGTTATCTGGTTCTCACATATTCAAACATTAGAAGTTGACAAATAGAGAGATTTAAAATCCTCCAAGTCAAGTGTTCCTAACACCATAAGGAAGGGAGATACCCATGAAGGGTCGAAGGCTGAGTTCCGGTTGTTCTGTGCATCCTGCCTTGAGGCACCGACCTCTTGGACAGGATCCAGCCCGTGACCCATTTCTGAGGCCAAAAATCTTAATGTCGCACTTTGACCGAGGTACCTAGTGACCAAATTTTAGGACATCTACCCAGATGGCAATTGTGGGCTGCAATTGCACCTTGATCAGATTTTGTGTGGCTATTGGGAAATATCACCATCTTTTTTGGGATATGCACCCTCTACCCCTCATTATAACCTATTATTTCATCCTTCACTAGTTTCTCTTCCAATGGATTTAGACCCCACTATTGAGTACTATTGGAAGGTCTAGTGCTATTTAAGAGGAAGGATGTTATGTCTTTTTAGGACATGAGCATTTTTTTCTTTTGTTCTCCCATGCAAACAAAATCCACCTACCTACATGTATGCTTCTTTTCAATTGATTTATGTATGATGCTCTTGTGATTACATGCGATTGTGAGATATATTGTGAAGGTCCAAAATTATACAAAGACTCTTGTTCATTTATTCCTCTCATCACCATTTTCACACATTTCACTTTGCTAGTCGGACATCATAGGGGACCCCTAGAATCCCCATCGTTCTAGACACTTGCAAAATATCCCTCCTATTCTAGTAGGATTTCCTAGTTTTTCCAACTCACCGGCTCAACCCTCTCACACCCCTGTGAGTGCTACTATATTGGGATAATATTTGATTGGTTCCACTTCCCAAGGTCATCCATTCAATATATCTCCTTCACAAGGAGGCAGAGGGTACACTTCCTCTCAATGGAGAAGTACACCCCCACTAAACCCCCCTCAAGGGTCAGGTATACCACCTGCTCACACCATGGCTAGAACCAATCATCCACTGCCACTCCAGATGCCATATTTGTGCTCCCTCAACATACCAGATCTGAGCAAGCTCACGAATTATCCTATATTGCATGACCCTACATGGCTTGCAATGCCTACCAAAATAACTTCGGACATCCCCAAGTTCGAAGGAAAGGAAGGAGAAGATACCGCCAATCACATCATGACCTTCCACTTATGATGCTCTTCAAACAACATCATGAACAACTTCTTCCGATTAAGGTTATTTCAGCCTACACTCATAGGTCCATCGACCAAATGGTACGTGGATGAAAAATCAGGGTCCCATGTGACTTTTGAATCCTTGGCCAAAGCATTTTTTACCTTATTTCAACTACCAATCCTCCATGAAAATGGTCTCGAACTACTCTCCGAGTTTAAACAAACCTCAGCCACACATATCGTTGACCACATTCATGAATGGCGTCGACGACGTGGTTTATGAAAAGTAGAAACCACGAAGCAACAATGCCTTGATTGGTTTTTTAGATCACTTGTCCCCCCTCCTTGCCAAAGACGTGGCCTCCACCTTCCCCCAATATGAAGATGAAGCCATCAACAAGGCTCAACAGTATGACCTCATTTATGCATAGTCAGGTTACTTATATACGGTACTACTTGACGCCCTGAGACCCATACCATTCGACCAAGACAAACCTGGAATGTCTCACTCTGTGAATGGATTGATTGGTGCCACAACACACCGCAATCCATACATCCAACCACCACATATGTATGGTACACCCCAACATCCACTGATGTATGAAGGACCCCCTTATTACCCTCCTCCCCCTTATCAATAACCATATCCGATTGTTTCCCTCCCACCCATGAGTGGACTCGCATCAACACCCATGATGCACCCGACTGTTCAACCAAGTTCTGGTACCCCCTCTACCTCATCTTACACCTTGAGCACTAGTGAAAGAACTATGCCTTCCTATGAACCCTATAGGTCATCACCACAAACTAATCCATACTTTCCATTTCCTGGTTCTCCACAACCCATTACTCCTCCACAAGGACAACCACATGCTGGGGTTAACTTTGTTCATCCCTCTCCCATTCAACAATTTCAAAATTGTGAAAAACTGAATACATAAAATCCATCCCATCAGTCGAATAATTCCAAGAAGAAAGGGAAAAAATGAAACAATAATAACCTAGGACCAGGAGGAAACAACCCCAAACAAAACCAACCTATTTGGGGAAACCAGAATCAGGGGAACCAAAACAACCAAGGGGGATATAAAAACAAACACCAAGGGAGGAACAACAACAAAAACCTCCGGATGAACTTCCCTTGTGCACTTTTCGGTGAGCATGGTCATTATACTCACCATTGCCCCCAAATTTCCATCTTCAAATAGATGAAATATTCCATGAATGCACCACTTCCTCCAGTGCCACTTGCCCCTCAGCAGGCCTCACAATAGTATTTGCAACAACCGCCCCGAACTGTGTTGAAAAACCCTATTCCACACCAATGTGTGATGAATACCCAACAAAAGATGCATCATGACCCACCACAGATGGCATAGTATCAAAACCCTGGGAATTCGGTGGATCACGATATCCTCCTCACTAGCGAAGAAGAAATTCTTCTACAGACACGGAGTCGTCAATACAATGCACCCCCTGAATATACTCCTACCACTTCAAAAGAAGTTCCAATTACAACTAAACAACCTTTGATGATTTCTCTCCCTAACACTGACCCACCTATTTTTATTCCTTGCATCCCATTACGACACAATGTCAACAACCTTCAGGATAGGGCAACACACAATTACAGTCTGGTCGATGACTTGGCGCAATCTCCTACAGCCATGTCAGTTTTGAAGGTTCTCCAAACTTGTGCCACTCAATGAAAATAATTACTTTCCACCTTGTGGGAAGTCAACCCTACTGATACTAGACTCATCACATTTGATCTAGATTGTGGGGAACCCCATCTCCCTGCTTTTATAGCTTTCCAGATACCAGTCAAGATTTGGAACATCACAGTTCATCGATGCATCATTGATGAAGGTGCATCCACATGCATCATCTCCAAAATGGTATGGCAGAAACTTGGCTCCCCTGAGCTAATACCATCCACCATCACTTTGAGAGCTTATGATGGACAACCATCCTCTCTTGAAGGGCTCTTTCAAAATTTCCCCATTGAACTCAAGGGAAAAACCATTCTTATTGATATTGAATTTATTGACGTTGCACTTGATACAACATATTGTTTGGATGTAGCTACATATATGCTATGAAGGCGGTGGCCTCTTTTGTGTTTCAAAGGATGATGTTCCCCCACAATGGGAATATCATCACCATCAACCAAGTTTCACATTACGAGCCCAACCATTCCTCCAACATCGATAACATCCTACCTCTTGTTCACACTAATTTTGATGCCTACCCACTCGTAGAGATGGCCCCCAGAATTTTCAAGGACCCATCCTTGTTGGGGACATACCATGGAGGACCCCGCTCATACACCCCTCGACACAAGTGTGTGTCATATCTTCCAACGGAACTGACAATAGAGATACCATTCCTCCCACAGCCGCTTCTCCACTCCTTGACTTCCCACTAACGGAAGAAATCCTACCTTAGGAACCCCTTGAGAACCCTCTGACACCACACACCCCTGATTTCACCCTCCCCCAGGGTTAAATCCCGATTTGGGAGACAATCCCCCAAGCCATTACTCAAATCCCCTTCTTCTACCCCACATCAAGAGTACAATATTTTTAGGTAACCACAACAATTACCCTTCCCAACATGGTTCTTTCCATTTTGGTATGGTATCTACACCCACCTATGATGGTCCCTCAACCGTCTCTCCCTCTCCAAACAAAGGGAATCCCAATGCACATCCTCGTACTCACTCCCACAGCACCATCTTCAGCCCCACTTACCAGCACCACCGTGATAACTGGGTGTAGACAGAAGAAGAATGATCCCACCGCTCCACTTCCTCCCCAAGTTCAACCTCCTTCTGCACTATGTGAGAAAGAAGGACACCCCACAAATAGATGTCCCTCTCTCCCCAAGTTACGGAATCTGATCAAAATTCCTTAAGTGGCCACACCGCTCATCACTTCACCAAGCACACCCAGTACCTCAACTACGTCCCCTACTATAGGAAGTAAAGGATTGCAAACTAGATTCACATGTGCCATCTATTCAGAGTATGGCCACACCACTCACCATTTCCCTGCACTACCTCAGTTTCGACAAACGCAAATGACAGTACACCAAATTTTTCAATAGGACCCCTCTCCACCCATGTCATCAAGTAATCAAGTCACTGACATCCATTATGTCATGACTTCAGTCAACGAATGGATGATATGTTCTTTCTCTCTCTGTGACTCACTTGATCATTTCACATACCAGTGTCCCACAATCATTGAATACAGGCGTCGTCAAATGTCCCTTATTCAGAATCCTACAAACCCCTCACTTCCTGTGATACAAATGATTCCCCCTACTCCCTATCCAGATAATGTTCACATCACCTCCCCTCAACCTGAGGCACTTCCTACCCCTCCATGGTTCTTGGGTAGACTGTCTGAGGATTTTCCCCCAAATCCCCCCAATTCTCCAGTTCATTTCCCTCAAGAACTTTTACCCCCAGCCACAGTCTACAACCCATCATATCTAGACATTTGGTTTATGTCAAACATTCCATCGCACCATAGTTGTGATACCCCCTCTACATCTTCACCCCCTAAAGATAATCACATGGTGACAGTCGCCAAAGTTCCTTCCCCGGATCCCCTATATTCTCACATTTTCCACTGCAATGAAGATATCCTTGAAGAACTATCTACCCCCGATTGTCCATGGAATGTGCTCCATCACATAGCACTTTTTCTCTCATAGGAAACCTTTGACCCTCTTATCCAAGGCTCCATATGTGTAATTGAAACAAAGGATTTCATCCCGTCCGGGCATATAGATTGGTTCAACAACCCTATCCCTACCCCCAATGATTTTGAGGAAGGCAAGATGGCCAACATTTACCCCACTGTCAAAATTGATATTTCCATCAAAACTGGAATCATAGAAGAAATCACCATTGGCATTGCATGCCCCCCTGAAGAACACACATATTACAAAGCTCTCTTTCTGGAATACCGAGATATTTTTTCTTGGTCATATAAAAAGATGTCCAGCCTCGATCCTTCTATTGTTGAACATCGCATCAACACCTGGCCAGATATCACCCCTATACGACAAAAGAAACACCCACTACACCCATCCAAAGTAGCGGCTATCAAAGCCGAAATTGACAAATTACACGTTGTTGGGTTCATATACCCCATCACATACATGTCATGGGTCTCCAACCCCATCCCTGTTAACAAAAAATAGGGAAATATTCACGTCTGCACTAAGTTTCACGATCTCAATCATGCTTATCCCAAAGACAACTTTCCTACGCCTTTCATCGACCAAATTATCGATGATTGAGCCAGACATGGGGCCTTGTCCTTGATGGATGGATTCTATGGCTACAATCAAATACAAATCCATCCAACATATCAATATAAAATGAAATTTACCACCCCATGGTGTACTTTTGTGTATCGTTTCATGCCTTTTGGACTCAATAATGCCGGTGCGACGTTCCATTGGGCCATGACTTATGTTTTCCACAATCTCTCTTGCATCATCCTTGCTTACTTGGACAACCTCACTGCTCGATCCAAGAAACGCACTCAACATATAGATGACTTATAGGTCGTCTTTCAATGATGTCGATAGTACAATATCTTCTTGAATCCCCTCAAGTGTGTATTTTGTGTCACCGTCAGCCACCTCCTTGGGTTCATCGTTTCCCAACACGACATCACAGTGGACCCCTCAAGGTCCAAGCCATCACAAAAATTCCACCACCTCAGAATTTGTGCCAACTGTAGAGACTATAGGGCAAAGACAACTTGTTGTGACACTTTTTTCCATATTACGCCACTTGCGCACACGGTTTCCTTCATTTATTGCATCATGATATCCCATTTCGATGGGACGAACATGCCCAAACATATTTTGATGATTTAAAAGTGGCACTCTCCAATGCCCCTTTGATTAGTCCACCTGACTATGATCACGATTATATCCTCTACTTGTCAGCCTCAGCCATATCAGTAGTAGGAGTTCTTGTCCAACTAGGGGATGATGGACGTGAGCATGTAATTTACTACATCAATAAAAACCTTTTTGGGCCATCCCTGAAGTACAACCATGAAGAGAAACTCTCCCTTGTAGTTTTCCTCATAGTTCAGAAACTATGTCATTATATCTTGCTCCGCACTACCAAAGTCATGGCAAATTCCAACCCCATGCAGTTCTTGCTAAGTCAACGAAAAATTAATGGAAAATTTTCCCTATGGATCGTCATCCTTCAGGAATATGATATAGATTTTTCAACTCCCAAAAGTAAGAAAGCGCTTGTCCTTGCCGAACTCATCATGACATTTCCCTCAGACGCTTCTAGTTCGCCTGTCAATACGGAGTTTCCCAATGAAAAGATCTTCTACATCCCCTCGGATGACCCCTGATATGGCGACGTTCTCTTCTACCTCCAGAAATAGAAGTTTGGGTCTCACCTCTCTAGAGACGATCATTGGTGCATTCGCCATCATGCCCCTCGATATATCCTCATTGGTGACGTCCTATATTGACGTGGGGTCGAAACCATACGCTGTCAATGTTTGACCATCAATGAAGCCGATAGAGTCTTGAATGATTTCCACAACGACGCCTGTGTTGCCACCTCTTAGGGATGTCCACCACCCAGAAAATCATTCGAGTAGGCTACTTATAGCCCACATTTTTTCACGACTGCATCCACGCTGTGAAGCGATGTGACAAATGCCAGTTGTATGCAAGCAAATCATGAGCACCACCCTCTCTTCTACATCCAGTCATCACTACCGACCCCTTCTGCAAATGGGGCATAGGCTTCATGACTTGCAATTCTCCATCTAGCAATGGACACAAGTACATTGTCATGGACGTCGATTACTTTACCAAGTGGGCCGAAGCCGTGCCTACCTTTAACAACATCGCTGACACTGCAACGTGTTTTTTCTTTAATCACATAATTTCCCTCTTCATAGTACCACTACAGCTAGTCTCGAATCATAGAAAACACTTTGAGAATGAGATCTTCGTCGAAATTTCCTCAAATCTAGGCTTCTCCCACGAGTTCACCTCCCCATACTACACCCAATCCAATGGATAGGTAGAGGCTGTCAATAAGGTCCTCAAAACCATGTTGCAATGCACTTTTAACAAACATAAGACCAATTGGCATAATATTTTGTTTTCACCACTATGGGCTTATCGCACGGTAGTTAAAAATGCCATTGGTTTTACACCCTTTCATCTCGTTCATGGGGTCAAAGCCACTCTCCCCATAGAGTGTGAAATTCCCACATTACACACCGCTATTGAGATATTACCTGACACTTCTCCCATGGAGAAGCATTTTTTGAACTTAGAGTCGCTAGATGAAGACCGTTGGTCTTCATTACAGAACAATGAGGCAGCTAAATAATGGTCAAAGGCCACCTTTGACCACCATGTCGACCTTCGCTCATTTAATGAAGGAGACATCGTCCTTGCCTATGACATCACTCATGATACCCTCGACCATGGAAAATTAGAGTCATTATGGCATGGACCCTACATTGTCCAACACTACCACACTAAAGGCGCATACATCCTAGCCTCTCCAGAAGGCCATCCTCTCAGAGAACCCGTCAAGGGGTTGTACTTAAAGAAATTTTATGCCTAAGCATAGTCATTCTACACTAGGTATATTCTTTTTTTTACACATTTCTAGAGTTTTTAGTATTCTTTTTTCCCTCCATGCCTTATGTCTAATATATCATTTGTGTTATTGAAATATGTCTCCTCCATTGGATTACCACATCGGTTATGCTGACGGAGCTGGACGATGGACACAAAATCTTGCTTTGACCACTTGGGCCCTTTATACCCCGTCGCATGAACTGCTCCACTCCAGCAGCATATTTTCGGTTTCAACGACCAACAACCAAGCATAATACACAGCCGTTATTGGCCTCCTTGTTGAGTCCAGTCACCACCACATTCGACACCTTAGCATCTTATTATATTCCCATCTTGTAGTCTTGCATCTCAACAATGTGTATAGTGTCTGTGATCCTTGCCTCTTATGCAAATACCTACAAGTTATAATTTTGTCTCGACATTTTGATTCAATTACATTTACACATATTCCACGACAACTCAATCAAAAAGAAAATAATATGGCTAACCTAGTGTTAGATTGGCACTTATCACATCAAGACACCATTACACATACATAAATAATCAAAAGTATATCAGAGCATATAGATTAGACATCATAAAAAGCATCACAAAAAATCATCACATGTGAACATCACAGATATCATAAACATGTATATCCATCTATATATATAACGATCGCTATATCATCAATGTTTACAAAAAATGGTACAAAATGTACATCGCCCGTAGGAAGGTGAGCCCCCTCATCCCTAATGGTACAAAATGGGTGTCACACTACCCTATACAACATGGCCCCACTGGCCTATATAAATACAAAAAATATATACATCAAGCACTCATGGTTCCTCTAGAGAACCACCACCAGATCCTATATCTAGAGGAGGTTCCCTGCCAGCTAGGGGTCCTCCAGGTCCTCAGGGTAGTCACCCAATCATAGTTTCCCCTGCTACAATTACTCTGTGGATCAAGGTATGCAACTCTGTTGGAAGGCCCATGCACTACTCCAAGACTCCCTCATCCTGGACCTGAGTCCACATTCCCTTGGGCACTCCCTCTAGCACCACCTCCAACCGGTGGTGTAAATCCTCAAGCACCCCGCTGGCCTCTCCCTGAGGCGCATTTGCGTCTCCCACCAGCTCTCGTTTCATCGGATGGCCTCACACCAGCCTCGTCCCTTTGACGTCTCTCTCCTGCCCATGGCTCTCCTCGTAGCGGTCTCACGAGCCCCTGACGAGCCAATGCTCTGACCAATTCCAACTTTTTCCCTCATGGCCCCACATCTGCACACACAAAAAACAAAATATAGCATCAACATCCATCCATACATAAAACATATGCTATACTATCAAAATCACAAAAAATAAAATACATCAACATACCTCTATGGTCCCAAACCCCTCCAGGAGGTAAAACCATATGTGGGTCCTAGCGGTATTCCATCCCTCCATACAATTACCGCAGTATAATATATGGCATCTGGCACCACACACATGCCATATCGACCATAAAATAATGGCCAACCTCACCACCTCCATGTCGTACCAAAATCTATTCCCACTATATCAGTCGTGGCTCTCATGCATAAACCATCGACAACAACACTCTAGGGTGCAACAAGGGAACCCTCTCTAAGAACCATGCCACCAAGATCGACCTAAAGGAAAAATCACGTGAGTCAGAAGCCTGACATCGGTTGAGCTTCCCCATCATCTTTGTGTGCAACATCAAGCCCCAAGCAAAATGATCTCCACCCAATGCTCTCTGCATGATTCTCAATTGACCACCACCGATCCAATGAGTAGCTAAGGATCCATATATCCTCACGACCATCGCAACGATGCAACAATGAACGAGTTCATCCATCGCCCCAATATTCACAATTGAGCCTGACATAAAGTTCTCCTCTGAACAATACGTTCGCGCCAGGTCTGTCAAGTGTGCATCACCTGAAAACTGGGGATTAGCTGGTAGGGTCCTCTCCTAAAAAGGGAGCCCAGTCAAGAAATACAAATCCTCCATCGCAAATTATGTCATCTTATCCCCCTGCACAATGAAGAACTGCATCTCAATGCTCCACATAGAAATCATAAACTACAGCAGGTACTCATGTGCTCACAACAGTGGGTAGTTGAATCACTTTAGCAACCCACAGGCTTCCAAAGGTCCCCGAATGCTTGGCTCATCATTTCTCAGCACCTCCCTGAGGCGGGCCTAGTCCCTCTCCCTCTAGTGGACTGGAATCCTGAACTAATCACCTTCATTCACACAAACAACACTTGATCATCCATCACAATTCATAAAACGAAAAACTTCAAAAAAGACAAGTTTTTTCAAACCCCAGCTTTGCCTCATGTGTGTGGCTATCACCTCCCTAGGTGAGCACATATGTGTGCATGTTCTTCACACATTTGCGCATCAATGCACAACTGTCAAAGAAAAAAAGGTGCATCAATTCATCTCTATCACACCCACAGGTGTGAATTCATGCAGACCTATTCGTTACACAGCTGCGCACTGGTGCACAACTGTCAGAGAAACAATTGTGCATAGTGTGTAGCTATACTTCGAACAGGAGTGCATCCAATGCGCACCTGTTTTACTCCCTCACATGCCCCCCTACGTGTCTATCCTCTTTACACTCCTACACCCCGGTGTGGGTATCCTTTGATCGCCCACGCACTAGGCGACCCACCCTCAAAAAATCCCCCTGTACGGCCATCCATACGACCCTGCCCAAAAAAGAAACCCTAACTACTATGCAAGAGGATGAGACCACTAACTTGGCTCTCACAAATCCTGGATCGACTGAATTGAATTCCAAGAATCTCCAAATCTCCTCTAAAAACCTTTTGTCAACTCACTATGGAAATAGGTACAAATGAGGTGGCAATGTCGGCCCTACAGCTATATATAGTCCCTTTTCCCAAACTTCCATGCTCAATTACAAGAGCTCAGAGCATCTATTTCCCGATCCATCTTCAACCATGGGATTAGGATCACACCACCTACACATTCACATTCCTTGGGTCACCATCCATCCTCGGCCCTAGGGGAGCATTTTTCTCACATCATGCCCAGGTATGCATTCTCAAGTTCAAAATTATCGAATAACTGTTATATGTTCTTTATCTTCAGATATTTTTCACGTCGGGTATTCAATTTTCATGTGTGAAAGTACTTGGTCATCCCACCCTAGTGGAACCCCTTCAGGTAAATACTCGACACTGGAATGTAGTCATTCCCTCTAAATACCAATTGCATCTCCCAGTCACACCCATCGACATTTTCTTATAGTATCCTCACATTTGGCTCTACATTACTATCACTTTCACTGCATTTGAAGTACTGTCACCCGGTGGCACTCTTCCCCACATGATTTGTCCCATTCATAGTCCCCCTTGGCACTTTGACACTCATGCTGTTTTCACCCCCCATGGATGGGAGTCCTGATAGTTTTACGCATTTTTTAGAATCAACCACATACTCTTTCTCCTCATTTCTCTATCTTTCCCAATGGAATCCCAGGTTATCTCATCATGGTTCTAGCTTGACTGCGCCTCCACAATATCATTAACCTTATGTTTCATCCACGATCTGTTTTCCCATCTACATATTTCCCTCCATTCATTTACCTCATACTGAAACCCACCCATGGGGCCGCCACCCTCCACCAGTTCTCCACACAACTTGCACCCTCACTGGACAAGCCATCTTGCATTAGGGAACCCATTTCTGTATCTGCACACTTATTATTTATTCATTTGGTAATTGTACAAAGCCTTTGTTTCCATCATTTAAATAGCTTTTTATTGTCGCCTTTAGCGACCTTCCTTTTCTGGCAAAGCAATCCCTATCTCCCTTGGTTTAGGAATTCCTTTACATTATACTCTTGCTCACATCTTCCATAAACCCCGAGTATCCCACAGTCCATTTACCCCCAATTTCTGAGTTTGTCCAGTTTTTCATGCCTATGGCACAATTTAAACCCACGTCTAGTCATCCCCCTAATGCTAGATCTAGTTTCACGGTTTCTTCCACTCATACTCCACATATATCCCCAACCAAGGGAAGTCTTGAGTCTCACCACATCTTGACTTTGTCCATGTTCCTCATCAGTTCTTGATCTCATCCAGTGGATTTCATGAAGCCCTTTTCTTCTTGGAGTTGTGCCTCCCTTTATGTCGACATCAAGATAGCTTCCAGAAGGGCGACAGTATCTAGACTCTCGTTACCTTTACAGTGAGGAGTCTCAGATGACACAGGGAGAAACATCATTTCTCCCTATTTTCATTGACCCCCATAACATTCGACTTCAGCACAATCTCATGTTACGGTGGGTCTTATTTTGCAACTATTGCAGTTGTTTTATACTAGCCAAAGACCTCTGAAATATTTTGGGCCATCAATGCCTGTGAGTCATCAACACTTCTTACCGGTGTCATCACCTCTTTTCAGAGTATGTTCACCATCAAAATTGTCATCTGCCACTATCAAACCGCCCTGAAGGGTGTTGTAGTTATCTACATCAACATACAACTTCAGTAACTGTTTGACATGTTTTGAGTTACATGACACGAGCATGGGGCATGCCCGCCTCATTTATACACATATTTTATTTTTCCACACCTAGCGAAAGGATTGGGTCCCACAGTTTACCCTCTCCTTCCAACTGATCTCTCTTGCAGTTCCTATCAACACTCTTTCTTACCATGGTACTCTTAGTAGAATAAACATTGATGTGTTTCGGCTATATGTATGCTCCTAACCTCATACATCAGGGGGCATCTGTTATCATTGACATTTCGTCCACAAATGGCTACAGGAATATAGCATCTCCAAACACCTATTAGTTCACCCAAAGCTTAAAAAATGCATTTTCAAAAGGCACAAACTATACAAATGGTTAAAACTTTAACATGCACAGAAGAACTACAGGAAGCGTGCGCACATGCATAGGTCAGAAACATAAAAAAGGTGCACATGCACCCGATGCATGACTATGTACGCAACAATCTGCGTACACCTGATCACGATGCATTTATGGTTCTTTTCAACCCCTCACCCACTTTTGGTTCATCTCTCAAGTCGATTTGAACCTCAAATCCGAACTGAATCCTAGTGGGGGGATGGTCAAAGACCTAAGGGTGCCCTAAAGGGCCCCTTTTTCACACTAAAGACCGGTTGGATAATGCCTCAAATATTTTCTATAAAAAGAGGCCATGGGTGTACTATGAATTCAAGAATCTCATTGTATTGTTATGCTACCTCTATTCTCCTACAAGGAACCTCTTTCCTTCTTGGAGCATACTAGCATCATCTCATTAAGCTATTAACCTCATCTCTTGAGGGAATAAGCTTGGATTTATTCACCATTTCCTTTCTAGTTTTCCATTTGTAAGAAGAGATCTCACATAGGGGACTCAAGAGACCTCCCTTGGGGGATAGGGGATCCATAAGTCCCCCTTTTTCCTTGGTGTTTTCCCACTAATACAGTCTATCCATTGGTGGCATGAATATTGGTCAATTGTTTGATTAATTTTGGTTCTAATTTCCTTATGCATTGTAGTTTTGTTTCTTTAGTTGTTATTATCTTATTTTTTTGTTTATTTCATGTGATTGAGTCATTTGACTCATACACTGACTTGTATCTTGTTCAACAGACCGAACTGGACTTGCAAGTGTCCCTCTTTTGCTCATTCAAGTAGCGAAAATGATACAACAATGGTGGTAGTCGATAGTCTTTCCAAATATGCTCATTTATGTTCTCTTCAACACCCATTCACTGCATCCACAATGGCTCAAATTTTCATGGATAATATATTAAAGATTCATGGAATGCGTCATTCTATAGTCTATTATCAATATCCCACTTTCACCAACAATTTTTGGCAAGAATTGTTCAGGTTATAGGGAACGCAAATGCATCTCATCAAAGCCTATCATCCCCAGATTGATGGCCAAACTGAAGTTGTCAGAAAGTGTTTGGAAACATATTTTAGTTGTTTTTCATCTAAGAGGAAAAATCAATGGCATCAGTGGTTATCCCTAGTTGAATGGTGGTACAACACATCTTAGCATACAACTACTTGCATGAATCCTTTTGAAATAGTATACAAACAAAATACACCATATGTTCTCTCATACATGCCCAGTGTCTCGAAAGTTCAATAGTTTGAAAACAATCTTACAGTGCCAGAGGATATTCTCCATGTCGTCAAATAAAATTTTCTTGTGGCTCAGAATCACATGAAGCAACAAGTAGATCAAGGTCATTGCAAATGTCAATTTTCTAAAGTGGATCAGGTGTTTCTTCGATTGCAACCTTACAAGAAGACTTCACTCAAAGGTGAACATTGTCATAAAATTATTTATACAATTCTCAAGAAAGTGGGACTGGTGGCCTACCATTTATCCATGCCCAGTCATTCTAAGATCCATCTTGTTTTTCATGTCTCATGATTAAATAAGGTGATTGGACCTAAGTGCCAAACTCAAACAAGTCTCCCTTAGCTGGATGAAGAAGGTGCCATCTGGTTACATCCCCAAGAAGTCTTGGACCAACGTAAGCATCGTCTCTTTCAGTGAACCATCAAGGAAGTGTTAGTACAATGGAAATATATAACTCCAGAAGATGCCACATGGGAGGCATCCACCATTCTGCAAACATTTCCTCATCTCAATCCTTCTAGACAAGGTTGTTCTTTAAGGGGAAGGGTGTGTTAGGGACCTAACCTCTCTAACCCCTCACATAGGTAGAATAATATAGTTTCCATGTAATAAAGGCCGACATTAGTTAATAATTCCTATTTAATAAATGAGAACAAGTCAATGTAATAAGACCTAATAGAAGCTTCCACTTCTAGAAATATCTTCATCTAAAATGTTCTTTAGGAGATAGAATTAGTATAAATAAGAGTAGGAGGCATGATAATTCCTTGTCTTCAGAATTATTGTAATAGAGCTATGCTCTTTTGGAGGTTTCCCCCTCAAAGAGGAAAGTGAACACTACTTCCTATCAATAAAGGTATTATTTTGGTCCTCTGGTTCCATATAATTTGTTGTTCAATCATTATTCTCTACAATATTTCAATTTCTTATTTCTCTTTAGTTGTTATTTAGTCTAGTATTTATCGTTCCAACTATTATAATAGATATGGTACCTAGCATATATAGTTTGCAACATTTCTATATAAATGGATTTTGGCTCACCTTTGTGACCAAAAACCCCAAACAATGTCTTTCCTAAAAAAGTAGAGTATTTCCTCCAAAAAGGAAAATATAACATACCATAGATTTGATACATGGCATGGAACCTATCTCAAGAGCATATTTTCGACAATCATTACCCGAGTTAATATAAATAAAATTACAATTGGCAAAATTTCTTTGTTAAGGGGAAATTCGTCCAAGTATATCTCCTTGGGTATCTCTAGTACTCTTTGTTAAGAAAAAAAATGGAACTATGATGTTATACATTGATTATAGACAATTAAATAAGTTTACTATAAAAAGTAAGTGCATTACCAAGAATAGATAATTTGTTAGACTAATTAAATGTAGCCGAGTATCATTTCAAAAATATATTTATGATCTGGGTATCACTAAATTACAATTAAGGAAGAAGATATTCAAAAAAACAACATTTAGGACATGCTATGGACATTATGAATTTCCAGTCCCACCCTTTTAGTTAACTAATTCACTAGCCATCTTTATCACCTTAATGAATGATATCTTTCATCCCTACTTATATGTATTTGTGTATTTTTAGATGATACCCTAATTTACTCTAAAAGTGAAGAGGAACATGAAAGAAACATTACGATGGTTTATAAATTCTAAGAAAGCATCAATTTTATGCAAAATTGAGATGTTAGGTCCAGGGATAGCTATATTTTCTATAGTGACTGTACTCTATTGACAAATAGGGGTGCCGTGGTAGAAAGAAGAGCCCGCTTGTGGGAGAAAGAAACAACGAGCATGCTATGAAGCCCGGGAGCGAGCTAAAGAAGTGGGTGGGAACTTATTCCATGAAAGGAGGAGCAGAGATGATCACGCCTTAATGAATGATATCTTTCATCCCTAATATGTATTTGTGTATTTTTAGATGATACCCTAATTTACTCTAAAAGTGAAGAGGAACATGAAAGAAACATTACGATGGTTTATAAATTCTAAGAAAACATCAATTTTATGCAAAATTGAGTAAATGTGAGTTCTTTAAGAAACAAGAGTCTTATTTGTGACATGTGATGTCTAAACATGGTATAACCCTCGATCCATTTAATATTAAGGCTATATAAGAATGGATTACACCACAAGATGTGCATGAAATTGGGAGATTTCTTGGATTTTATAGATAGTTTATTAAAAAATTCTCCAAAATTGCTTCACTAACTAACTTAACCAAAAAGAATAAACCATTGAAATGGACCCCTGAATGTGAAGATATTTTCAATAATCTTAAGGAATTATTAACAACTACACTTATACTATGCATCCTGAATCCAAAAGGGACTTATGTAAGCGGTCTATTAATTCAAGAAGACAAGGTGATATGTTATGAAGCACAAAATTTGTCAAAATAAGAAGGGAACTATCTTTCTTATGATTTAAAATTATTAGTTGTTATACATGCTTTAAATATTTAGAGGACATTATATGTTATGGAGTAAAATTGTTTTGAAAAAAAAATCATCGATTTTTTTTTTTAGTACATTTTCAAATAAACCCAACTCAATATGAAGCAATCTCAATGGATGGAATTGATATCAGAATATAATTTCAATATACAATATCTTCCAAGTAAGTAGAATAAAGTAGTAGATGCCCTTAGCTCAAAATATATTTGAGCAAATATTATATCCTTGATTCAAGTAGATTTTGAACAACAGTTAGGGGATATTTACCTAATGAACCACATTTTTGAATGACATATTGACCCTTAATGAGTCCACAATATACTATTCATCTCACTGGAAAATCTATGCCAAATTATGTCCTAGGAAATAGTCGATTATTATATTACAAAAATAAACTATATATTCTTGATATTCACGATTTTTTGAATATTACTATGAGAGAATCCCATGATATACCTATAGAAGGTCATTATGGGTTATTCAAGACATACTTGTTAATTTAGAATCATTTATCTTGGACAAAAATGAAAAAGGACATACAAGATCATGTACAAAAATGCTTTCCTTGTCAACTAGTTAAATCCTACTAATGTATAATCCATGGATTATTATAACCCTTAGACATATCATTAGGGGTTCTTAAAGGAACCCTTGTTAATTTAGAATAATTTATTTTGGAAAAAATGAAAAAGGACATACAAGATCATGTACAAAAATGTTTGCCTTGTCAACTAGTTAAATCCGAGTAATGTAGAATCCATGGATTATTATAACCCTTAGTTGTCTCTAGTTGGAAGTGAGAATCGATAAGTATGGGTTTCATGATAAGTATGGATTTCATTAGGGGAATTTCAAAAATAAGAAGGGGCATGGCACCATTTTAGTTATGGTAGATCTATTAACAAAAATGGCACATTTCATACCCACTAGGATTCAATCCATGACTTCATAAATAGCTCATTATTTTTTGAAAGAATATTTATGGATCCTTTGAATTCTTAAGGTAATAGTTTTTGATAGGGATCCCATTTTCACTTCATCATTTTGGAAAACGATTTTTCAAGAATTAGGAACACACATAAGCTTTAGTATTTCATATCACCCAAAATACGATGGACATAGAGGGTGAATATGATTGTATAAGATATGTTAAGGATGTATACTTCTGAAAAAACATGGTAGCTAGGAGGAATATCTAAACTCAATCGAATATTCTTATAACCAAATCTACCATTTAACCATTAAAATGTCACCTTTTGAGGCAATGTATGGAAGAAATTACAACATACATTTATTGATCCAGATTATATAGAGAACGAAATGAAACACACACATACATATAGAAGAGAGACTAGTGATATAGTGAAAACCAAACTTCTATTAATGAACAAACTGGATAGAATGATGGAAACTTATCTCTAGAGAGAGAGAGAGAGAGAGAGAGAGAGAGAGAGAGAGAGAGAGATGGTGGCTATACTCATTTTCAAAAGCTAATACAAGAGGTTGAATGGATGTAATTTTCACATAAAGTAAGAACCATAAAGGTCCAAACCCCTAAACCCAAGAGGCGAAGAGAAAAGGTGTTTTGAAATGCAAAAACATATTTTTGGGTGTTAGTTTCAACATCAAATTTCTAGGAATGCAACTTTGTCATACAATATCCACCTGTCATGCATAATAGCTCATTAGGAATCTCAAAATGAGGAAAAAAATAAAAATAGTCTAGATTGGCTTTTCCATAGGTAAATCTAGGTCGACATCGCTTGTCTAAAAAGATTGTTAAGGGCCTCAAAATGGACCTGAAATTTTAGGACCCAAAAAATCATAACAAGACAACCCAGATGGAGAACCATGTTGATTCAGTGGAAGACGTGGGTGGCCACTGATATTCACTCGGATCAGTCCTCCTCCATTAGGAAGTAAACATGTAACAATGGTATGCATTGTGTCAACTTCCCATGGTAGATGGAGAAATTACTATTGAATATGAATCTGGGTGAGCCATTTTCCTTGCTAAAGAAGTTATCCTTCTTTGACAACCTGATAGAGTTGTATATTTTGTTTGCGAGTGTCCTTCATATTGGTCTCCATAAGATGATTCACTGTTGATCCATATTTATGAGAAGAACGAAATGAAAACATATATTTATAATATTAACACAGAGACACAATGAATAATAACAGAGATATAGTAAAACTTGACTTCTATTAAATAAGAAATATGTTGAAATTGTAAAATGCAAACTGAAACCAGCTTGCTAGAATGGTGGCAACTTATCTCTGAGAAGAGATGTGATGGCTATGCTCATTCACAATAATATGAGTACAATGAGGCTCCAAAGTCCCTTTTTACATCAAACATGAATGCCAAAACCCTATACATCCAAAAACCTAACCCTATGAGATGAAGCGCCAAAATTGATGTGGGCCCCATTAGGGTAAGTTGGTACATCAAATTCTCAGGTTCGTAACTTTTTTCATATGATATTCATTTGGGGTGTTTTATTCCTCGTCGGAAAGGTATATGCAAGAGGTAAAACTTTCGTTGGGGGCTATGGAATTTTTTTGATTACCCCTAGCCCCACCAAATTCCAAAAAAACATCGTTTAGGTCCTCAAAACGGACCTAGAAGTTTGGGACTTGAAAATCTAGAAACAAATTATGAAGATGAAAATTGTAACTACCAAGATGAAATTTGTATGTGAGACAAATGGAAGAGGTGGGTCCTCACCGATATCCACCTGGATCAATCCACCCTCCTTAGGAAGTAATGGTATCCATTGCATTGAGTTCCCTCACCAGATGAAGAAACTTATACTGAATTTGGCCCTGGGTGAACCACTTTCCTTGGTGTAGGAGTTTCCCTTCCTTGACAACCCGATAAAGTTGAAGCTTATGTTGGTGAGTTCCCTTGACATGTGTGTCCATGATTTGATTAGTGGATACCTTTTCAATGCAGTCAGGGTTTATCTATGTTGGTTTCAACTATTCTGCTATCTTTGAGGTGTCCAATAATGGTGGAAAGTATGGCCGAAGGAGGTCCACATTAAATAGTGGGTGCAATCCAAGGAAGGAGGGAATGTTGAGCTCAAAAGAATTGTCTCTGATGGCCTTGGTGATGGTGTAAGTTCCATAGAGGAGTGGACAAAGCTTTCGATGGGGCCCCGTAAGGTGTTCTTTCTGCAAGTGAAACCAAACTTTGTCTCCCACATAAAATTTGTGTGGCACCCGATGTTTATCATGGCGCTACTTGTACTTGGCATTGGAATTCTGTAGAATACCCCAAACTTATTGGCGGATGTGTTGGATCTGTTCAATGAACCTGGTGGATTTTTCAACTTCAGTTGGAGCATGGGACGAGTCTTCTTGGGTGGCTGCAAGGGGTATTACAACATCCATGGGACCCAATGCTTGAAATCCCAACCCAACCTGAAAGGGGTTGTGGTTGGTTGAGCTATGTATCACTCTTTTGTATTTGTTTTGAACATAGGGAATACTCTCATCCCATGTGCAGGGGTGATTGAAATTGTACATGCACAAGATATGCATGATCATTCAGTTGACGACATCGGTTTGGAAATACGTATAGGGGTGGAAGACAATGGACTTGGTGAGTTTGGTGTCTAGTAGTGACTAGAGGATCGACCAAAATGTGTTGAAGAATCGATTGTCCCGATCTAAGATAATGGTTTTTGGGATCCCAAAATGTACCCACACTCGTTCAAAAAATATCTTGGAAGTGGCCTCTGTTGTGATGCTCTTCTTGTGGGAGGACATTATCTCCATCTTGGAAAAGAAATCAACAACCAAAAAAACACAGTCATTTCCCCACTTGGTGGATGGAAGGCCTGACATATAGTCCATTGATATTGATTCCTAGGTTTTGTCGGGAGTAGGAAGAGGAGTGTACATTCCTTGTTTATTAGTGGTCGGTTTTTCAATATCACAGGTAGTGAAGACCTGATATACTTACTAACATCCTATAGAATCTTTGGCCAACATAAATGTTGTTGCAACACTTCCACTATCGTTTCTATGCAGAAGTATCCTGCCAACCGATTGTAGTGGGATTCCCAAATAATATTCGCAAACTCACTTGATGGAATGCATATATGGCCCAGATATCACAACAGCCCATCCCGAAGATGAAAATTAGTGGCAATAGTTTTTGCGCCAAAAATCTAGTAGGTGGTGGAGAAGTCACAATCTTTCTCATAGAGGTGGGTCCATCTGGAGGTCTCATAGTCGCAAGAGTCTAACACTATGGTGAGTGTCGCGACTGGAGTTCGGTTGAGGAAATAAACGAATTGGTTGGTACTTACTGTCTTATACTTGATGTTGAGGTGGATTTGTTGCAAGTATGTAGACCACTTCTAATGGCAATCATTCTGCAATTTGACTTGTGTATGCATGAACGTTAGTGTCTTATGATCAATGTGGATGATTGTCTCCTTCCTGAGAATGTAATGCCTCCACTAGCGGAAAGATTACATAATGGAGTACATTTCTTTGTCATAAGTAGGGTACTTACAGATGACATATGATAGTGTCTCACTATTATAGGCTGCAAGGTGGCCATGTTGACTGAGAACTATGCCCACAACATAGTCTGAAGCATCTATATCGATCTCAAAGGGATTTTGCAGGTCTTGTAATGAAAGCACTAGGGTTGAGAACAAGCGTTGCTTCAGATAATCAAACGCTTTTTTTTGGTATAGGCCCCACACAAACACTTCATTACCACCACCCCTATTTACTTGGTTGAGGTTGTTGTAGGAAAATCTCCCTGGGGACAGGTAGATCGCCTCTAAGAGATTGACCTTAACCCTAGACAGAAAAATGATTAACGTGGAAACTGATTTCCTTTCAAATCTATCTAAACTAATACATGAGAAGGAAGGATAACAAAAGTACCTCTTTATCGATGTTTGTCCCTGCACTCTCCGAGTTGCGCTCCAATCGTTTTCTCCTCGCTGAGTTCTGCAGACAAACAAGATACAACTACTTCCTACTCTATTGATATTAGCATGAAAACAGATCTATCAATTAATGATAAGTTCATGTAATATCAGACACAAACTAGAAAGAAACAGGCCAAGCATGTCATATTAATGAGAATAACGACATCAATACTTACAATCGTATATGCGAATGCGACAACTTCGTCAAGTCCCCTTCGTCTAACCCTTGCTTGAGAGATCCACAAACTAGCTGATAGCAGCTTCGCTGATCACTTCTCCTTTGGTTGACTGTGTGTTTCCTATGAGATCATAGGTTTCATGCTAGCAATTCTTCCCCCTTTCCACCATCACAGAGCTTGTTTATATAGGTTGAGAGGAGCTTAACTTCTTGAGTTATCTTTAGAACAAGCTGAAGAACCTCCTCCTTAGATCAGGGATCTCTTGATGAAACCAAGAATTCGAATGTAACTTCCTTCTAATCTCGAAATATCCTTTCCTTATTCTCCTCAACAGGCCAACAACTTCCCCAGATTAGGAAGCGCTCCTTCAAAAGGGGCATCAGAGAGCTAGAACGCTCCCTGATAAGCTTAAGGGGAGCGCCAGTACTTCAGAAGTGAATAACGCTCCTTCAGAGGGGTGAGGAAGCGTTATAACGCTCCCTGAGGCCTTATAGGGGAGAGCCAATGCTCCTAAGGCTGTTTTAGAGGAGCGTTCACCCTCAAAAATCTTGATTGAAAGCTCTTCTCAGGTGTTAAGAGTTATCTGACTCCAGTAAACAAGTTTTCCTTCTTCAAATCAAGTACATAAGATGTTTTAAGTGTCTCCTTAGTGTCGTCATTATGGAAACATGCTTAAACAACATTTGCGACACTTGTAACCAACTTGCGACACTTGCGAAAGTTGTAAGGAAGATGCGACACTTACGACAACTGAGAGGAATAGGCGACACTTATCCAGTTGAGTAATTTCGATGTGTAATAGAATGACCCCCAAAGTATGAAGTTAGAAGATGCGAACTGATGACTGAAATACTTTGTAAATGTTCAAGAAAGGGTATGGACTCGGAGAACCTGACGGAAGCTGCACACAAACATCCAACAAATATCATGACATAGTTCAAGACCCAAGGCAGGCATACCTATGTTTGGGTGATCAAGATTTGAGATATGGCCGCCATAATATACACTGCGGATCCATAATTGTATTGAAAAAAGGGTATAGCCACCGAAGATACAATGTGGATCTATACTTTGATGACTCGGACTGATCGTAGCCATGAAGAATACACAGTGGATCTACGAGATGACAAGACATAGCCACGACCAATACAAAGTGGATCTATGTAACAGTGTATGTGTTCTTTGTCCAATAGAAACTCCTTCGCAACCTGGGAAAAGCATATATTAAAGTGATTACTCAACCCAGGGTCTTCTTACCAATTCTGGTGTGATACGATTCTAACCATGTGAATAGATGGCTTGAAGTCGAACATGGCAGAAACCACTTGATTACCAGTCAATGATGTAAACCGTTAACAAGTGCGAGGGAGATCACCATTAATGTCAATGATTCCCAACGTACCTTAGTACATTCCATTGAACCTGAATAGATGAGTTGAGGTCGAACATTCGTGGAATCATTCGATCAGAGGTCAATGATGTAAACCCACTGTCAAACGTGAGGAGGCCTGCCATTGAGGCATGCAGGTCTCAAAGTACTAACTAGTTTCTAAGTCTAATTCCCAGATAATGTGTTGGAGTCGACAGGAATAGACTCGTCGAGGGAGGGCCTTGATGGATCCCCTATCAACGACGTGAAACACATATAAAGATGTAATTGGTATGTCAAAACAACATGGACTGACACGGGTTTTGAGACAAGATATTTGGGATGGTTGACTCTCGAGGCAGATACTTCCCTTGAACACTGAGGCACAATAGAAAAACGTGACGTGGACCAATATTTATGCAATGGATGCGATGACTTGCATCGGGTGACCCAAAGGAGTGAAAGGAACTCAAAAAATTGGCTCAGTGCAGAGGTTCAGCGGGTTATGATATATGTAAATGACAAAGTGTCGTGTTCAAGGGCGACTCTAAGAAGTGTTGGATGATGTTCTCAAGAGACTGCTTGGCTTGCTCCTTCCAATTTTTCCCCCATCCAGATAGATGAGTACCTCTTTTTGATTTAACGAGCTCGAGGAGGATAACACATGCTCGATATAACTCACCTTCGGTAAGTTCCTCTTCCTTTGTTTAACGAACCGGAAGAAGTAAGGGATTGATCCCGTATGGGCCTGTCGATGTGTGCTTTTAACGAGTCCAAATACAGAAAAATCGAAGGTTTTTCAGGATTATAGAGTTTGGAAAAATGCTTAAAAGAGAACTCTCTCAGTTCCTTTTTCGTACAGTAGTCCAACGAGACCGAAAAAGGGTTAAACTATCGCTCTCAAGATGCCCTTTCTAACCTTTTAACGAGTGTGAAAGGAAACAAGATCAGTCGACAATTTTTCATATTTAGAGAGTCTGAAAAGGGTTTAAAGGAGACTCCAGGGGGTTCCTTTTTCGTGTGTTCATATCCGGATGGGTCCAAAAAAGAGATAAAAGTTTACCCATTTGCGTTCTCATATTGTCGAGCTCGAGAACGAACTAAGACTATGTTCATAAGTGTGACAAGGTGAATAACCGATCAGGACTGCCAGGAAACCTGTGATACCAAAGCTACAAACTAGAGTTTAGTGAAGTCATTGCATCATTAGAGAAACCCAAAAATGACCATATCTTATAAAAAATGATATTTTATAAATAACAATTGATTCAAAAATTCATTTACCATCTCATTTGCAAGGATTTTTGGAGTAGTGGAGAATCTCATTTTGGAGCAAATCTTGTTTTTCTCGCTGTCGAGGCTACGATTGATCGTTTCGCTCACCGTTTGAACCAGGTAGGTGTCCATCCTTTACTCTTTCAATTACATGGTTTTAGGTTGGTTTTCATAGCATTATTTATTTTAAAACACAAAGCCCTAAGTCGCCCTTCTTTGAACCAAATCGGCCTCTTTTTTAAAAATTAATAAAATAGGGTGATTCTTTTACAAAAATGAGTTAGATAAGGGATGTTAGGATGTCTACACCCTTGCAATCGATTAGAGCGGTCATTTTAGTAAAATAAATCATAAAAATTATCCCCAAATGCCCACGCATCCCCCAAAGTCGTTTTGCATTTTTAAAACGTTTTTATCATTATTTGACAAATGTTAAAGGGCGTGGTGGTTAAAAAGAGTGAGTGGTTTCTTTTAGATGACATGTGCACTTTGTTTCATGTTTTAAAATGTTTTTGAAAATCGCCGAAATTACCAAAACGTGAGGAATAACGAAATTCTTGATTTTTTTTTTTTGTAGGTAACTTCGGAAATCATGATTGAATGGAAAGAGAAGGAACATGAGATGGATGATTTAGCCACTCTACGGAGTCCTCGTACGTGGGCCACTTTATGAGCTTGTGGCTTGCTCAAGTTATTCAAATTACAAAAAATGAAGAGAGAGGTGTTACTGCTTGAGCATATGATTGTGTTGGCAGCCAATTCAATTTTTTCTATTGCCCTACAAGCTGCCTACACCTATGTCTTCTGAACTTCAAATTGTCGTCGCATTTTGAAAATAGACGATATTTTCATTTCATGCAACACTTGCAAATTGGTTTCAATTTAGTTTTCACGAATGTAAGCGTGAAAACTCCTCCATCGTTATTTGAACTATCACAATTTTCTCATTGATATTCTGAAAGGCACTTACCTTTGGTTTATTATTATGTGGCTAAATGAATTTTCAAAATATGCCTATTGGGACATTTTGGTTGCATAACTTAAACTGGTAAGGCATTGAGCATATAGATTTATATTGTTTTGGACTTGCCTTGTCATCAGATCTCATAGGGGTCATGGTTTATTGTTGTTTTTATATTTATGATTTGATCCTTATTATAAGCTCTTGGCTTGTCAAATTTTATGAAATTGATTGTCACAATGTTTTATAAACATTTGATTACACACTTATACGATGGTGCACATATTTAATTTTTGGGTTTGATTTCATATTGAATATTCGTGATTTGAAATAATACAATGGCGCATTGGTATGTTATCCACCGTTTGATTTTTGGGTTGGCCGAATAATATGGTTTGAACTGTATTATAATTGATTGAAGAGAGGTTGTACTTTGTCATTACTACTTTGCATGGTGGTGAATAATCCCACCACCCTCGCATGCGCATATTGAATGGTTCCCCTTTGATCGTTCATAGTGGTTATGACCGAATGACTTTTCTCCTATATGCTGGTGTTTGTGACCCTAACCCTTACCATGTGCCCGCACCATGGCTCCAGTCGTGAGGGCTGAACCGAATGGTAGTCAGGCTCTGTTGATGTTCGACAGTGCTCACAGTGACCTTGAGGAATTTGGATGGCTCCCGTTCATACAAAAGTTTGATGTTTTTAACACTTGCGTGGCTCGACAATTCGCATTAACCTTTGATGGTTGTTGAGCCAATGTCGGGGATGTCCAATTGGAAATTAACGAGAAATTTCTCAGTTTAGCTACCGGTCTGCCTGCAACTAGACAACAATGGTCCAAGAATTACAAAGTGGAAGAGGTCCCGTGGACATTGCTCTTCCAGTCGCGTAAGGTTATCTCCTGTGATAAAGGTTTGCCCGCGAACATGCTCAAGCAACGTTGGCACGATTTGTTGATGATAACCAAACAGTTTATCACCTGCGAGGGTTGGTATGGGTTTGTTTTCTTACACCACCTTCGTTTAATTATGTTTTTCATGGGCTATGAGCTTAATATGCCTTATTACTTGCATAGGAGCCTATTTAAAATGTCTAAAAGATACAAAAGGAACCAGGCTGACAGCAACCTTTTTCACTATGGGTTGATTAAAATTATTGTTGTTTATCATTTGGGGTTACACGGAGACTGTTGGAACGATTTCCTGGCTCGCAATTGTTTTGAGGATTCAAACCCTCCACAGGTTGACAAACCTATGGTGAGCGAGGGAAAGTCTGTACCTCCGGTACCCTACAGTATTGTGTTACCTAAACCCTTACCCGAATCACCTATTGACCTACCCCACTATGTGACCAAGGATGCCTAGACTGTTAAACCCGTGGCTAAAAGGCCTAAAGACAAACCTACTACAAACGCCAAAGGCAAAAAGACTGCCCGTTTAATCTCTTGCATGACGAGGAATAAGCCGAAACCCCCTGTCAATCTTGACCCTATCATGTTAAGCGAGGATTCTGATTCAGAGGTTGAACGTTTTTTGGCAAGTGAATATCCTTATTCGGAAGGTCTTTGTGCCAAACACTCATTTGACTTCGTGTCGAACCTACCACCTTGCTTGAAAAATGACCCTAATTACCCTGGCATTAAGCTGCCATGTAAAACCCCCGGTGATTCATCAAAACCCTCTCCTACTTTACCTCAACCAGTTGTGCCACCCTGTGATCAGTGCGGCTCGTGGTTAGAAAGGTATTATCTTGATGTGCCAATGTTACAGTCCAGAATTCATTCTTTGGAGGATGAAGTTGCACGACTTACCAGTCAAAAGGCTGAGCTTCAAACCATTGACAAGAAACAGAGGACAACAGGTTCTATTTTTTTTAAGAATGTGGAGTCAGCTACAACAGTCGTGAATTCAAAATTAGCATAGCTCGAGCAGCCTCACTGGTATGTCTATCACATGTTTATATAACAAACTCATAGCTCTGTTTACAGTTTGGATTTGCTCTGTCATATTATATGCATTATGTACATAGTTTTGTTTTGGTTGATCGAATCTCGTTTCCCATTTTAGCTTTGATTGGATTGTCTTCAATTCGATTGATCGTGGTATGGATTTGATTGTTTTGATTTGGCTGAAATTGGATACTCTGCTGCTAATTGAAATCGTTTCTATCCTTTCTAAACATAAGTTGTTTCTCGTATTCCAATTTTTGAACACAATCAATGTTTCGATTTGAATTGGTTATATTGTATACGATATGGTTGGCAATAATGGTTAACTGTTACGATTTTATATCCATATGATTTTCGATCAACAGGGATACAATTTGGGTTATGTTCGATATGATTTTTTTTCGTGGATAGATACGATTCATAACAGTTGTACACAGCCGATTGATTTGCATTGTTTTAGTCGACCGTGTTATCAGTTCGATTCGTATTATAATGAAAATGCTATTTGAATTCGTTTTGAGGAACGAAATTGACTGTATCCAGTCTCACGATTTGTTTCTATAATTAAACTCAGTCGTATTCGTTTTGATTATTTGCCCAGCTGATAATTATAACTTCTGTTGATTCTATTAAGATTGTGATCATGATCTTGCCTGTTGCCTGTGCAAGGATCAATCACAAATTTGATTGGGTCGATGTTGTTGAAGTATGATTTCATTACACATAATCGTAACAGTTTTTCCATCTATGCATTTGATTGAATGATATGAATTCTTGTTATATTATTATAGCTGTGTTGGATTAGATCATATCACATACGATATCACTCATTGTTGATTTCATTTGAATTAAAACAGTCTTGTTACTGTTGACCTGGTTTTATGGTAACAGTGAAACAGAGTACTCCTACCTCTGTTTTCGATTGAATCCCTTTTGGTTTTGTTTCAATTGAATGATAAAATCATGTGAGTCATTAATGATTCGTTTTTAATGTTTATTGGAAGAAAATTCAATTGAATTATTTTAATGAGATTTGATTTGATATTTATTTGATCATGTATGTTATTTTAGACTAGCTACAGAATCAGATGATTCTGTAGCTAAGTCTGTTAGATTGGATTTTTATTGTTTTGTTACTGAAATATCTTTCTAACTTGATATTTTTTATCTATTGCAGATGAATTCGAAATTACAGTGGATTTGATGAGCAGTTAGGGGATATTTCAAAGATTTCATTTGCATTTTAGTTTCTTAGTTTGGTTGATTTTGGGATATCTCCCAGATTATGTAAAACAGTTTGATATTATCCACAGGGAGGTTTTACCCTGTGGACAGACTTATATATACTTATGATTTTTGTAATAATAGACATCCTCATTCATGGGAGAACAAGGATATGGAGTTCTAATACAGATTGAAGCAGAATTTGGTGTTTTGTCACAGCTTTAGCTTCTCATTATATCAATATTTTGTTTCATGTTGTGTATATCAATTTGTGTCTGGTTAATGACTACTTTAGCTATCTTAATCATGTACAAATGATATAATTTTAATCACTGTAATCCATATCTTGTTTCTTCCAAATGTATAAAAGACATAACAATTGTTAATTCAGTTTGTGAATGATAGGTTTATCTTCTTCATGAGTTGAATTATTTAATATAAGTTTTTGCATAACAGGTTTCCCTTATTGCAGAGATTTATAAATATTATAGTTGTTATGATTTTTTATGTCTTGTTTGTCCTGTAAACCAACTCAAAGAGCATCACAGCCTATCGTTTACGAAAAGATTTTGGATCAACCGGTGCGAGTTTACTTCCTTCGACCAGCTTCGAAGTCATCCTACGCAGGACAAATTAGGAGCGCTTCCAGGTCAGTTAGTCGCTTGTTTGTTTACTATTTTTATTAGTTTAGATAGAATTAGTATATTAGATTGTTTAATTTCAGTAAATATATTAGATCGTTTAATTTCAGTAAGTTTTATTTCTTTTTCATAAAATATAAAAAGTCAAAAAACATATCTTGTTGTCTTAGGGCAGAAAACACATAAATTTTACAGGTTTTATTCAAATCTGCAACTTGTAGATAGTGTATATTTGTGAATAAGTTGTAATTTAACTGGTAGTTAGATGGTTAATTGTTAGAGTTAATGAAATAGTAATTAGTAGTTTGTATATATAATAGTTAGCATAGTTTATATTTAGTTTTAGTTTAATATTAGTAGTTTGTTTTAATTAGATTAGTGTATTAGTTTGTTTTTATTTATTGTTAGTTAATTTAGTTTCTTTTATTTTAGTTTTAGTTAATTTGTTTTATTAGTTTTAGTTAGATTAATTAGTTTAGATTAGTTTTCTCTTTGGTTTCCTTAGGACCTTAGGGCGGCCAATGGAGTCGTTAAACCCGTCAGGGTGGTTCATTCCAAACGGCTTGGGTTATTTAGACAACCCCGGACCGATTCCACTCTCTCAATTGACAGATGGACAATTTCCCCCGTCAACAAATGGCGCTAGAAGGAGGGCCTGAACTTAATTAATGGCACAAGGCAGTTGCAAGACTCCTCCTCCACCTAATCGCACACCTATAGTGACTAGAATCCGTTCACAAGATAATATTCCCCCTCAAACAGTAACTACTTCAACCGAAGATCCTCAGATCACAACTAAGCCAACAACCCCTAATCCTACAGGTGGTGATATCCAAGAGATCGTTCGTCAATATCTTATCAAAACACATAGTGGCTTAGCTAGTTTAAGGCGACCAAACCATCTGTGGGGTAAACCTTTAGACTTCTTTGATATCAGAGAACAGTTAGGTGGTATTGACCTCACTGTGAATCCTACAGATCCAAACACAAATCCTGCTGCAGGAGGATCTGGGATACCTCCTTCACCACCTCCCTCATCTCCTTCCTCTTCTGGGGGAGATTGCTCTTCTGGGGGAGATTCCTCTTCTGACGAAGGCAATCCACCTTCTCAGCCTTCCACACCTACTACCCCAATGGCAAATCAGAACAACCCTGCTAGACCCTGGTTGGACCAGGATGCTATAGTTGTACCTGGAGCCCAGCACCCTTTGCCTAAACACCCAGAGAAATGGATTCCTAAGTTTGATCCCGATTCAAAACAGATAGCCGAAGATCATATCAAAAAATTTATGTTAGCTATCAGACTCCGTAATGTTGAACATGAAGATGTTGTCTGTAGGTTGTTCCCTTATACTTTTGAGGGTAATGCATCCACTTGGTACTTTTCCCAACAACCTCATACCATAGTGTCTTGGGAAAAGTTTGAGTCATGCTTTTTGGAAAAATTCGAAGATGGTAAACCTCCGAAAGTCTTAGTCATGGATCTTTCGAACTTAAAGATGAACCCGAAAAAAAAATTTAAATATTTTAATCAAAGATTATTAACGCTTAAAAATTGAATCCCTGCAGATTCTATGCCTGCTGAGAGTCTTGTAATAGCTTACTACACTAAAGCTTTACATCAAAATATAGCTATTTGGGTTAAACGATCTAAAAAGGCAACGTTGTTAGACGCCTTCGAAGAGGCTACTTAGATTGAAAAAGATATACTTATTCTTAAAGACTCTTCTAGCAACAAAACTGAGACTGTTTCTTCTTCCAAAAAGAAGATTGAAATTCTCCCCAGATCTCCACAAAACAAAACACAACCTGAAAACTCTGATTTGGAAAATTTAACCAAAGTTGTACAAAAATTGTCTAATCAAGTTATAGATTTAAAAAGGTCGACTGAAGAATCTTCTTCGAGTAAAGGACCCTACAAACCCCCTTTCCGAAAGCCTTTCCCAACCAACCGGCCTAATCCAAACCCTGAAGGCTTGAACCTAGAAAGTTTGCAATGTGCTCTTCAGACAATTCTAGAAGCCCAAGATAACTTGATGCCCCCTGATATTCCTCAGGAGGAGGTTGAACAGGAAACCGTTCAAGAAGAAGAGTCTTCTCCAAACATCTTTAGACATTTCTCAGACATATTTCAAGCTAACTTCGAGACTGTTCAACCTTACAACACTAGGAGTAAGACATCAAATAAACCTCCCGTCGAGAATACTACAACTGCACCTCGAAAGCCATCTAAGTCAGTAGAAATTAAACAGAGTAATGTCAGTCCTAAATTAGATTATGATGTTGTTGAATATCTTAAAAAATTAAGGGCTAACATTTCTATTTATGAGTTGTTGAAGTTTCCATTTTTGTTACAGAAGATGTTGCAAAATATTTCAGAAAATGGCAAGAATGGTAACTCAAATGGTAACAAGGTTGTACAAAGCAAAGTTCCGCAGAAGACTTCCACAAAAAATAATCATGATCCTCAAGATAAAGGAAGCCTTCCTGTAGCACCTGTAAATAATGTAAATAATGTAAATAATGCAAATAATGTAGATACAGTAGCATTAGAAACCGCGAGTAAGAAACCACAAGCTACTACGCTAAGTACTCGCAATAATGTACCTCCTTTTCTTTTAACTTTCGAAATCTTCAACATAAATGTGCATAATTGTATGGTTGACTCAGGAGCATCATCCAATGTGATGCCCTGGTCTGTCTGTCAAAATATTAATGCTGAAGTAGAACCATCTTCTTTGAAAATCATACAACTTGATCGAACAGATGTTAAAGTTATAGGCTAACTGAAAAATGTATTGATTAGATTATCGTCTAACCCAAAGGTTCATCAGGTTATTGATATAATTGTGGTGGATATTCTAGAAGTGTATGGTCTATTTTTGAGCAGGGACTGGTCAGAGCAGCAACATGGTTACTTCGCAATAGTCTGGTCTCACTTATGGCTTCCAGAGAACGGTAATCCCAACAAGATCAGAGTGAATCATGAGCGTTACCTCAAGTTCACGGTAACAGACTTGAATGACCCCAATGAACCATACACACCTCCTGCTGATTCACCTGAAGTCCAAGGGATGGACACCTTCTTTGGAAATTTCATGGCTAAAGTTTCACCTATCAACAATCCTGAACAACAATCTGAGATCATAGCATGTATGAAACCAACAACTTCTATGCAATAGTCTCATGAGCCCGATGGAAATCAAATTTGGTCTCTATATTTCGACGGTTCCAAGTCTAAAGAAGGAGCTGGTGCAGGCTGCATCATTATCGATCCGGCAGGTAACAAAACATTATTGGCTTGTAGACTAGAATTTGAGTGTACTAACAATACTGCAGAATATGAGGCTTTACTGCAAGGTCTCAGAAAATCCTTGGACATGCACATTCAAAATCTGGTTGTATTCGACGACTCTGAAATAGTGGTTAGGCAGGTAAGAGATTCTATAAACTGTCTTTCCCCGCATCTCAAATGTTACCAGTCTGAGGTATGGAGTTTAATGAACAAATTTTTTGCTTTTAATATAAACTCTATTCCTAGATTAAATAATGCCGAAGCAGATCTACTAGCTAATGTTGCCTCTAAAATTCTTCCTGCAAAAGGCTTATCCCCAAACACATTCTCCGTGGAGCTGTTGTTTCGACCATCTGTTCCTGATAATATCACAAACTGGAGAGTATTTGATGATGATCATCAAATCATTAACTTTCTGCACATGGAAGAAACCTTTTAAGGCGCAGTGATAGATGAACAAATGCACGACGACAATTTGCACGACTTTACGGTAATACCTGATCCAAAATCTCCTGAAGCTCTATCAGACATGGTAAATTTCATACCCAAATCTGTTGTTAGATTAGAAAAGTTTTATGATTTTGAAGATAAATTCAAAAAGACAGTCAATTGCAAAACCAATAGTTCCTCATTGTCTTATGAGAAAGTCAATTTAGGGACTAGCGAAAATCCTCAGTGTATCAATCTAGGCTTGGGATGTTCCAAGCAAGAAAAAGTTGCTTTTGTTAGATTATTTAAAGAATTCAAGGATGTCTTTGCATGGACTTATGATGATCTTAAAACGTTCGATCCTAATATTATATATCATGTCATCCCGATGAAACCCCAAACCTTACCCTTCCAACAGAAACTGAGGAAAATGCATCCTAAACTAGAACCGACCGTACAAAAAGAATTGAATAAACTCCTAAGTACTAAAATATTTTTTCCTGTTAGACACACTCAATGGGTATCCAACCTCGTCCCAGTTCGGAAGAAAAACGGGGAAATTTGACTTTGTGTCGATTTCCGAAACCTCAACAAAGCATATGAAAAAGACAACTATCCGGTACCCCCTATGGAACAGATTCTTCAACAAGTATCTGGTTTCGATAGGCTATCCTTACTGGATGGTTTCTCTGGATACAACCAAGTCTTGATGTCTCCGCCAGACCAACTAAAAACTACCTTCTGTACCCCGTGGGGCACTTATGCTTATCGCAAAATGCCCTTTGGATTGATTAATGCTGGTGCTACCTTTCAGAGAGAAATGGACATTGCTTTTAGAGGCTTAATCAATCACTCCGTAGTAGTCTACTTAGATGATTTGACCATTTATTCTAAAAACAAAGACGATCATCTGGCTCAATTACGAGCCGTTCTGCTACAATGTCGTAAATACGGCATCTCCTTGAACCCCGAGAAGTCCATCTTTGCAGTAAAACGGGGTAAATTACTAGGATTCATTGTGTCTAGTGATGGAATGATTATTGACCCCGAGAGGACTCAAGTCATCTCTAAACTTCCCCCACCTACCTCCAAAAAATCCATGCAGTCTTTCCTAGGCCAGATTAATTTCGTGAGAAGATTTGTCCCCAACTTTTCCGAAATGGTCAGGCCTCTACAAGACCTGATTAAGAAAGACACCCAATATCACTGGGGACCTACGGAAAACCAATCTTTCAATGCTATAAATAAGGCCATAATAGACACTCCGTCTCTCATGAGCCCTGATTTCTCTCAAGATTTTACACTCTATACTTTTGCCTCTGATCGTTCCTATGCTACAGTCCTAACTCAGAAGAACCTCGAGAACAACGAAGTACCCATCGCCTTTATGAGATCGGCTTTCAAAGGTGCTGAAAATAACTACCCAGCAGTCGATCGACAAGCCTACGTTGTTTTTAAAGCAGTTAAGAATTTTCGGTCCTATCTTTTGAAGTCAAGGACTAAGGTCATTGTCCCCTATCCTGTCGTAAGGAACTTGTTAGTGCAGAAGGAGTTAGGAGAGAAAAGAGCCAATTGGGTCACCTCCTTGCAGGAGTATGACTTAGAGATCACCCCAGCACAGATCGTGAGAGGCCAAGGGTTGTGTAAGTTGGTTGTTGATTCAGAAATAGGACAGCGAGAAGATAGTGATATGTCAAACCTAGAACAACACGATCAAAGTTTGATTTGTTGCGCGCAAAACCTCGTAAGTCCTTGGTACGATGATATTTGATTTTGTCTTGAACATGGATCAGCACCCCATCTCCTTGACCCCACTAAGAGAAGAGCGTTAAGAATAAAGTCTGTCTCCTTTCATCTAGTTAACGGTATACTGTTTCGTCAGAATTTTGATGGCGTACTGATGCGTTGTCTTGAAAAAGATGAAGCAGAGAAAGTATTGCTTGAGTTGCATGCAGGAGAAGTTGGTGGTCACTTCAGTGGCGACACCACTGCTCATAAGTTTTTAAGAGCCGGTTACTACTGGCCCACGCTTTTTAGGGATGCCCATGCCTTGTGCTGTAAATGTGTCATTTGTCAGAAAGCATCAGGGCGATTGCAAAAACCAGCCTTCCCCTTGCAACCCGTTTTAGTCGATTCTCCTTTCCAGCAATGGGGCCTTGATATCATAGGTCCTATTAACCCTTCATCCTCACAAAAACACAAGTATATTGTGACAACCACTGATTACTTTACTTGATGGTCTGAAGCCGCCGCGCTAAGAACTGTTAACATAAGTCACGTGATCGCTTTTCTAAACTCGAATATCATCACTCGTTTCGGTATCCCTGATTGTCTAGTCTTTGATAACGCTTCATACTTTTCTTCTCTTGAGATGAGAGAGTTGGCTTTGGAGAAAGGAATAAAACTGAAGTATTCTGCTAGTTACTATCCCCAGGGCAACGGCTTAGCAAAATCAACAAACAAGAACTTGATCAAAATTTTCAAGAGAACTGTGGCTGAAAATCACAAGAACTGGCACAATGCACTGCTTAATGCATTGTGGGATGATAGGGTAACACCCAAAGCCGCTATAAGTAATTCCCCCCTTTTCCTCGTTTATGGCAGAGAATCCATTCTGCCACCTCACATTCTTCTTCCTTCGCTTCAATTGTCACAAAAAGTCCAAGAAGAAGATTGCCCCCCTTTAGAAAGTCGTATTAATGCCTTGATGAAGTTAGAATAAGTAAGAACCCAAGATAAACGTAAGTTAGACCAACATCAACAACTGATTAAAAGCTGGTTCGATTCTAATTATGCTTCTGATAGGAATTTCGAAGTAGGCGATCTCGTCTTAAAGTGGGACAAACCACACGAAGGAAAGGGTGAGCACACCAAGTTTCAAAATTTATGGCTTGGGCCATTTTTGATTGCTGAAAACTTGGGTCCTAGTTCCTTTCGATTGCAGAATCTTGAAGGGAAGTTCGACACCTATCCGGTGAATGGCCAAGCCCTGAAAAGATACTTCACTTGATTACTACCCTTGTATATTATGTAAATATTTCCTTTTGTTTTTATTTTTCCTTTGTTTTTGTTTTTTGGTTTTGATTTGGATTGATCAGTTTTTTGTGTTTTTTGAAAGATATGCATACCTGTGCACTGAGCCATTCAAACCAAGACCATAGAAAACTTTCTTCGCTGAAATAACTTCTGAAAGTTTGTACAAACATCAATGATATAGTTCTGAAACTGATATCTATGTTGGAAAATTTTGTTGTTAGAAAGAAGTTTACTAATTTCAATCTCTGAAAAACGTTTGTCATGATCATCTATTATCTTTTTATGATGTCCCTTTTCCGTAAAGGAATGACTCAAAAGATGTCTCCCTGTCATAGTAAGTTGTTTTGTAGATCAAACATTTTTGGAGATGAATAAAGGATAGTGTCAAAAATTCTGATGAGGTCTAAAAAAAATGATAAAATATTAGGTTTTTCAGTGTCACCCCGCTCATCTATCCATAAAAGAAAAACAAAATAAAAATATTAATAAGAGTTGTGGGAAGTGTTTGTAAACCCGCCGGGATATTGAACAGGTCCGCTGGCAGTGGGTAAATTCAAGCATGGATCCAAGACAACTTCGTCGGGGTACTGAATAGGCCTGCTCACAGCGAAGCAATGTGGGGTACACGAAAATCTATAAAAATTATAAGAAACCTCTTTAATGTCCTTTATTCTGATCCAGAACTTCTTGACAGGATACAGATGTCGGAGTGGGTTAAATGGAAACCCTGTCGAGGCTATGGATGCCTGCTGGCAGCAGTGGCCATGCCAACAGTATTGAAGATTTTATCATTAATATCGTGACTTGTTGATCTTAAGACTGTTATTAGTTTTCATCTTTTAAAACATCACTGGAAAAGATGGTAAATGGTGATGTTTGTACGATTTTCTGATTGTTGTTTTTGAGTTGAAATTTTCCTTGCTATCCTAATCTAAATTTATTTCTTTTGACAAAGATAACTGCTTCTCCCAGTGTGTCACCATTGTTGGCAGCCAATTCAATTTTTTCTATTTCCCTACAAGATGCCTACACCTATGTCTTATGAACTTCAAATTGTCATCGCATTTTGCAAATAGACGATATTTTCATTTCATGCGACACTTGCAAATTGGTTTCAATTTAGTTTTCACGACTGTAAGTGTGAAAACTCCTCCATCGTTATTTGAACTGTCACAATTTTCTCATTGATATTCTGAAAGGCACTTACCTTTGGTTTATTATTATGTGGCTAAATGAATTTTCAAAATATGCCTATTTGGACATTTTGGTTACATAACTTAAATTGGTAAGGCATTGAGCATATAGTTTTATATTGTTTTGGACTTGCCTTGTCATCAGATCTCATAGGGGTCATGGTTTATTGTTGTTTTTATATTTATGATTTGATCCTTATTATAAGCTCTTGGCTTGTCAAATTTTATGAAACCGATTGTCACAATGTTTTATAAACATTTGATTACACACTTATATGATGGTGCACATATTTAATTTTTGGGTTTGATTTCATATTGAATATTCGTGATTTGAAATAATACAATGGCGCATTGGTATGTTATCCACCGTTTGATTTTTGGGTTGGCCGAATAATATGGTTTGAACTGTATTATGATTGATTGAATAGAGGTTGTACTTTGTCATTACTTCTTTGCATGGCGGTGAATAATCCCACCACCCTCGCATGCGCATATTGAATTCTTCCCCTTTGATCGTTCATAGTGATTATGACCGAATGACTTTGCTCCTATATGCTGGTGTTTGTGACCCTAACCCTTACCATGTGCCCACACCATGGCTCCAGTCGTGAGGGATGAACCGAATGGTAGTCAGGCTCTGTTGATGTTCGACAGTGCTCACAGTGACCTTGAGGAATTTGGATGGCTCTCGTTCATACAAAAGTTTGATGGTTTTAACACTTGCGTGGCTCGACAATTCACATTAACCTTTGATGGTTGTCGAGCCAATGTCGGGGATGTCCAATTGGAAATTAATGAGCAATTTCTCAGTTTAGCTACCGGTCTGCCTGCCACTGGACAACAACGGTCCAATAATTGAAAAGTGGAAGAGGTCCCGTGGACACCGCTCTTCTAGTCGCATAAGGTTAGCTCCTGTGATAAAGGTGTGCCCGCGAACATGCTCAAGCTACATTGGCATAATTTGTTGATGATAACCCAAAAATTTATCACCTACAAGGGTCGGTATGGGTTTTTTTTCTTACACCACCTTCGTTTACTTATGGTTTTCATGGGCTATGACCTTAATATGCCTTATTACTTGCATAGGAGCCTGTTTAAAATGTCTAAAAGATACAAAAGGAACCAGGCTGACAACAACCTTTTTCACTATGGGTTGATTAAAATTATTGTTGTTTATCATTTGGGGTTACACGGAGACTGTTGGAACGATTTCCTGGCTCGCAATTATTTTGAGGATTCAAACCCTCCACAGGTTGACAAACCTGTGGTGAGCGAGGGCAAGTCTGTACCCCCGGTACCCTACAGTATTTTGTTACCTAAACCCTTACCTGACTCACCTATCGACCTACCCCACTCTGTGACCAAGGATTCCCAGACTGTTAAACCCATGGCTAAAAGGCCTAAAGCCAAACCTACTATAAACGCCAAAGGCAAAAAGACTGCCCGTTTAATCTCTCGCATGACGAGGAATAAGCCGAAACCCCCTGTCAATCTTGACCCTATCATGTTAAGCGAGGATTCTGGTTCAGAGGTTGAACATTTTTTGGCAAGTGAATATCCCTATTCGGAAGGTCTTTGTGCCAAACCCTCATTTGACTTTGTGTCGAACCTACCACCTTTCTTGCAAAACGACCCTAATTACCCTGGCATTAAGCTGCCATGTAAAACCCGCGGTGATTCGTCAAAACCCTCTCCTGCTCTACCTCAACCAGTTATGCCACCCTGTGATCAGTGCGGCTCGTGGTTAGAAAGGTATTATCTTGATGTGCCAATGTTATAGTCCAGAATTCATTCTTTGGAGGATCAAGTTGCACAGATTACCAGTCAAAAGGCTGAGCTTCAAACCACTGACAAGAAATAGAGGACAACAGGTTCTATTTTGTTTAAGAATGTGGAGTCAGCTACAACAGTCGTGAATTAAAATTAACATAGCTCGAGCAGCCTCATTGGTATGTCTATCACATGTTTATATAACAAACTCATAGCTCTGTTTACAGTTTGGATTTGCTCTGTCATATTGTATGCATTATGTACATAGTTTTGTTTTGGTTCATCGAATCTCGTTTCCCAGTTTAGCTTTGATTGGATTGTCTTCAATTCCATTGATCGTGGTATGGATTTGATTGTTTCGATTTGGCTTAAATTGGATACTCTGTTGCTAATTGAAATCGTTTCTATCCTTTCTAAACACAAGTTGTTTCTCGTATTCCAATTTTTGAGCACAAACAATGTTTCGATTTGAATTGGTTATATTGTATACGATATGGTTGACAATAATGGTTAACTGTTACGATTTTATATCCATATGATTTTCGATCAACAGGGATACAATTCGGGTTATGTTCGATATGATTTTGTTTCGTGGATCGATACGATTCATAACAGTTGTACACAGCCGATTGATTCGCATTGTTTTAGTCGACCGTGTTATCAGTTTGATTCGTATTGTAATGAAAATGTTGTTTGAATTCGATTTGAGGAACGAAATTGACTGTATCCAGTCTCACAATTTGTTTCTATAATTAAACTCAGTCGTATTCGTTTTGATTATTTGCCCAGCTGATAATTATAACTTCTGTTCATTCTATTAAGATTGCGATCATGATCTTGCCTGTTGCCTGTGCAAGGATCAATCACAAATTTGATTGGGTCGATGTTGTTGAAGTATGATTTCGTTACACATAATCGTAACAGTTTTTCCATCTATGCATTCGATTGAATGATATGAATTCTTGTTATATTATTATAGTTGTGTTGGATTAGATCGTATCACATATGATATCACTCATTGTTGATTTCATTTGAATTGAAACAGTCTTGTTACTGCTGACCCGATTTTATGGTAACAGTGAAACATAGTACTCCTACCTTTGTTTTCGATTGAATCACTTTTGGTTTTATTTAAATTGAAGGATAAAATCATGTGAGTCATTAGTGATTTGTTTTTAATGTTTGTTGGAAGAAAATTGAATTGAATTATTTTAATGAGATTTGATTTGATATTTATTTGATCCTGTATGCTATTTTAGACTAGCTACAGAATCAAATGATTTTGTAGCTAAGTCTGTTAGATTGGATTTTTATTGTTTTGTTACTGAAATATCTTTCTAACTTGATATTTTTTATCTATTGCAGATGAATTCGAAATTACAGTGGATTTGATGAGTAGTTAGGGGATATTTCAAAGATTTCATTTGCATTTTAGTTTCTTAGTTTAGTTGATTTTGGGATATCTCCCAGATTATGTAAAACAGTTTGATATTATCCACAGGGAGGTTTTACCCTGTGTACAGACTTATATATACTTATGATTTTTGTAATAATGGACATCCTCATTCGTGGGAGAACAAGGATATGGATTTCTAATACAGACTGAAGCAGAATTTGGTGTTTTGTCACAGCTTTAGCTTCTCATTATATCAATATTTTGTTTCATGTTGTGTATATCAATTTGTGTCTGGTTAATGACTACTTTAGCTATCTTAATCATGTGCAAATGATATAATTTTAAT
>ML778961.1:119664-134345 GCA_009831015.1 Picea engelmannii
ATATACAGTTTCAAGTTTTTATGATGTCGATGATTTGTACATGATGATGTTTGTGATGTGTTTTAATTTACATGTAATGTACAGTTTTTCTTTCCTTGAATCTTATCTATGGGCAAGATACCGATCCATGATATAATTAGCTAATGAATCTGAAACACTATTAAGTTCTCTTGGAATGTGTCTATATTCAATGTAATCGAACATTCGTTCAAGACGGAAAACTTGCAAGTGTAGACGTAGCAGGATAGGACTACGGATAGCGTAGATGCGGTTGAGTTGATAAACCACGAGTTGGGAGTCTAAATAAATAATGATATGAGAGATACCTAGGGAGGAGGCTTGGGTCAACAGTCCAATGACAGCGTGGTATTCTGCCATATTGTTGGTTGCTGGTCCTAAACAGATGCCTCCTGAACTCACCACCTCGTCAAACTGATAAATAACCCATGCTGCCGAAGCAATGTTCTGGGTATGTCGGCTGGCGCCATCCGCGAACCCAAAAAAGATAGGAAAGGCATACGTCATCTGCGCATGAAAACAAAGGCACAGTCATGAGTGGCAATGGTAAAGACTCGAGCACGCGAAAGAAAAAGACACACCAAATTAAAATACAATAATGTACAAAGTACAGATGCTAGGTGATCTAGGAATAGCACTTTTTAAGGTAAAGCCCGTTTCGGGGCTCTCCCAGGGAAATTCCATCATGATCTACTAGTTCATAAGCACCTCTGTGTAAAACACGCTTCACGATGTAAGGACCATGCCACATAGGTTCTAATTTTCATGTTCCCAATTTATCGTGTGCTTGGTCATAAATGAGGACTAAGTCTCCTTCTGCAAAGGCTCGAGGTTGGACGGATTTGTCATATTGACTCTTAATTCGTTTCTGATGTGCCTCATTAACGAGAGAAGCATCGCGGTGTGTTTTGTCCAGCTTGGATAGATACAAGAATCGTTCTTCTTCTGCAGAAGTATGGGGTAGGATTTCTACTTTCAATTTGAGTGATGGAATCTCACACTCAATTGGTAGGACCGCTTCAATGCCATAGACCAACTGGAAAGGAGTGAATCCAGTTGAGGTTTTCACAGAAGTGCGATAGGCCCAGAGAGTGGAAAACAGTTGTAAATGCCACGATGTCTTGTTTTCCCCTACCATGCGTTGGGTCATGATTTTTAGGACTTGGTTGATAGCCTCAACTTGCCCATTTTCTTGAGGGTAGTAGGGGGATGAGTTTTCATGGAGAAAACCCAATTTGACGTGTAACTCGCTCATCATCTAGTTTTTGAAGTGTGCACCATGGTCGGTGACAATGGCACGTGGTACACCAAAATGAGTAATGATGTGGTTGAAGAGGAATAGAGTTGTAGTACAGCCATCATTCAGGAAGGTAGGCATAGCCTCAGCCCATTTGGTGAAGTAGTCGATGGTGACGATGATGTAACGTGCCCCCTGGATGAGGTAGGCTTACACTGCATGAAATCGATACCCCATTTGGAAAAGGGGTCGATGGAAATAATGGGGTGCAACGCAGTAGGGTGGGTGCGTGCCTTCTTGTTTAAGATTTGGCAGGGTGGACATTTTTTGACGGCCTCGATGCAATCTTTGAAAATCGAGGGCCAAAAGTAGTCGACACGTAGGATTTTTTGGGCTGTGTCCATCCCAGAAACGTGACCGCCACAGGTGCCTAGGTGACAATCGTTCAAAACGTGTTCAGCCTCTTCGTGAATCAGACATCGCCGAAGGATGGTGTCAATGCCACAATGGTACAAGGTGTCGTCGAGGATGAGATAACGGCAAGAGTGGTGATGGATGCATCGACGCTCTTCGCGAGAGATGTTGGGCTAAAAACGTTGAGTTTGAAGGTAGAGGAGAATGTCTTCGTACCAAGGGTCAGAGGTGCTGATGAGGAAGAGAGATTCATTGGGGAGAGAATCTCTAGGTTCAATGTTTTCATTGGCACGAGGGAGAGCACAGATGAGCTCAGAAAACACCAGGGATTTTTTGGCTTTAGCCTTCGTAAACTCGAGATCGAATTCTTGAAGAATAACGATCCATTTCGAATATTTTCCCCCAAGTACTTGACGCATCAAGACGTGGTAAATGGGGTTGGAGTCTGCAATTACCGTGGTGGTGCGTAATAAGATGTAGTGGAGGAATCTTTGGATAGGAATGACGGCTTCCATAGCCAGTTTCTCAACATGCGAATATCTGAGTTCGGGTCCGGATAGACTCTTTCTTAGATAATAAATCACGTGTTCTTCGCCATTAGATTCCTCTTGAACTAACACCATCACAATGGTAGAAGTAGAAGCAGCCAAGTAAAGGATATAATCCTTTGTATATTCGGGAGGATGTAACAAAGGAGCGTGGGTCAAAGCGTGCTTGAGAGCGTCGAATGACCGTTGGGAAGTGTCATCCCAGATGAAAGGGATGTCCTTTTGCAGTAGCCGCATAAATCCTTTAGTGATATCGTCGTAGTTGCAGATGAAACGGCGAAGAGAGTTTTCTTTGCCTTGCAAACATTGGATTTGGGTTAAGTTGGTGGGTGGGGGTAAGGCTAGAATGGCCTTGATCTTTAAGGGATCCACCCTGATCCCATATTTGGAGACGATGAAACCAAGGAGTCGGCCAGATTTGACAGCGAAAATGCATTTATGTGGGTTCAGACGAATACGATAGAAGCGACATCAAAGAAAAATTGCCTGCAAGTGACCAATGTGATCAGGTCGGTTGGATGAATGGGCGGGTAAATCATTGAGGTAAGGTTCTGCGATATGCTTGATGTCGTGGAAAGCGTACAACATGGCTCGCTGGAAAGTAGCACTAGCATTTTTAAGGCCAAAATGTAGCTTTCGGTAGGCGAAAGTTTCCCAAGGGCAGATGAAGGCTGTCTTATGTTGATCAACAGGTAAGATTTCAATCTGGTTATATCCAGAAAATCCATCCATGAAAGAGAAGATTACACTTCCTGCGCAATTATTGATGATTTGATCTATGAAAGGCGTAGGGTAGTTGTCCTTGGGACAAGCTTTGTTGAGATCTCGATAATCTACACAAACACGGATGGTCCCTTGTTTCTTGGCAACCAGAATGAGGTTGGAGACCCATTCTGTCAAAGGGACGGGATAGATGAAGCCAGATTTTAGAAGTTTTTCAACTTCTGCCTTTATGGCTGCGATTTTCTTGGGATGAACCGGGCAGAGTTTCTGTCGAACCGGTTTTGCGTCAGGGTAAGTATTGATTTCATGTACGACGATTGAAGGGTCAATCCTTGGCATTTCCTTGTAGCTCCATGTGAAGACATTGCAGAATTCCTTGAACAAAGCGGTTTAAGAAACCACTTCGTTGGGCGTGCAATTAGCACCAAGATTGATGTTTTCCATGACACCTTCTTTGACTGAAATGTCGATTGTGATTGTAGTAGAGATGTTACCCATGTTCCCCTCAGAGAAAGTATCTTGTGTGAGGATAGGGGATTGTGGAGCATCGGTAACATCGAAGGGGAAGACAGATCGTATGTCTTGAACTTCTTCCAAAGGTGGAAGAAAAGAGGATTGATGGTGGTTATCATCCCAGGGTAACTCGTCAATGCTAAGCATTTCCATAATAGATTCGTCCGAAGGAAAAATGTGGGAAATGTAATCAACGACAAATGATAGGGAATCCAACCATGAGGGCACCAAGTAAGCATCGGGTGCCAATGAATGTGAATTGTTGGGAGAGGGAGAGGTAGATTGGATAGTTACGTATGCGGCCTCGGCTGGGCTGAGTGGCACGGTGTCACTGAGCACATCGAATTCCAAAGGACTAGGTACAATCCAAGGATCAGATGATCCCAAGGATTGATAAGGCATAGTCGAGATCATATTGACGACAGCAATGTGGTGTGCAGTAGGTGGAAGTGGTGTAGGGAAAGTACCCATAAGGCTAGAATCTTTCAATAAGCCAACACCAATGCTTTCATACGTAACTGGGTGGTCTCCCAAAAAAGGAATGTTGTTGGTGGAAGGGATGCGAGTGTCAGGTGTACAGAAGTCAAGTTGATTGACGGTGACAATTTTGCCTTGATGGGGGAATTGTACACATAGAAACAACGACGAGGCGACGACAATCATAGCGTAGAACCAATTTCTTCCAAGTAATAGGTTGTAATCGAGGGGAGCATCGACCACCTTGACATCAACGGTAACAATTTTACTGCTCAATTGAACGGCTAGGGATTGCAGTAATCCGTGAGGAAGGAAACCTCGTCCATCGAAAGCGCGTAACATCGTAGGGGATTTGTTAAGGGCAGGTTATTTCAAACCTTTCCAACAGGCTAGAGACATGACATAGGTGGAGGCTCCCTCATCCAGGATAGTCCAATGGATTTGTTGATTGTGAACAACAACATCGATTTGGAAAGCTAGTTGGTGGGAGAGTCGTGGTTTATGATCATCCAGATTAAACATGATGTAGTTTGATGACTCAGGATCGAAAGCACCAATAGCATCTAAGAGCGTCCTACATTGGTTAGGACAGTGTTGTAGAACTTCCAACGTGGACATGGCACACGGGGCTTGGGCGAAATCTTCTACAATATTGTAATTTTGGGCAGTCCTTGAATTAGGATTGAAAGTGGATTTTCGGATGGTGCTCTTAGGAGGGCATAAGATGGAGTCAAAAGAAGGTTTCTCAATCTGAAGTGGCCTGGATGGAGGGCTAACAGATGGAGGATTAACAGAGGATGGTAAAGGATCTGGCGAAAAACCTTTAGCAGTCTTCGGCTTATCAGGTTTAACTGGCATGTCGTATGTCACAGAATGAGTGGTTAGATTAACCCCGTTAAACATGTAAATGTGTGCACTTGTCGAGGCCTCATCATGGGGTTGGTTGGAACTGCCCCCCGGTGTGGGGGTTTGTGCAACCAAATATTGTTGTTGCAGAAAAGGCTGAGTAAGCACGGAGGGTTGCGAATTTCCCTTGAAAAGTTTATCCACTTCATCGTGGTGTGGGAAATATCGAGTGTAGTGATCGTCACCACAAATGAGACATGGGAATTTTGGTTTTCGCTGTGGTTGTTTTCTAGCAGCAGGAGTTTGCGATTGGGTTTTGGGTTGTTCATTGTTATTGTTCTTCTTTGGTTTTTTTCTCGCTTTCTTTTTGCCCCCAAGTTGTTGTGAAGGGGTTTATTGGACCACATTCACATCAGAGACTTGAGTTTGAGGGGGGGTAGAAGAGGGTGCAGTCGAACTGAGAGCAGCTGTCGAAGCGGGTTGTTGAGTCGTTCCAGTGGACTGGGTGGTAGATTGGGTTTTGACGGAGCCAATAACTCCATCCGCATGCGAAGCAGTCGATGGTTTGGATGGATCGTTAGTGACACGAGTAGCGTTCGGTATCAACTCATACAGAGTACCGGATTGTGAATATACTAAGTCTAAGTACTGAGCTCGGGCGATGGCTTCTTCCTCGGTGACTACATCGCCCATGGCATCATCACGAGCGATCTGGGGTAACAATGATTCCGTGAACCATTCCGCTAATAATTGGTCGGGGATGACCGCTTTGATTAGCCTTCGTCGTCGTCTCCATTCATGGATATGATCGGAGATGTGTATGGAAGTTGTCTGACGAAGGGAGGTTAATAGTTCAGTACCCGTCTCGTATCGAATGGGCAGTTGGAAGTGTGTGAGGAAGGACATGGCGAGGGAGTTGAAATCATGAAAATATGTGCGTGGTAATTCAATATACCATTTTGTTGTGGAACCCGTAAGAGTTCATTGGAAAAGACGCAAACGAATGGAGTCGTCCATGAGGGAGTTGGATGAACACCACAAATGGAAAGTCATCACGTGGTTGTTCGGGTCTTCTCTAGATTTTCCATCAAATTTTGGGATATCAGAAGGAAGTTTAGCTGGAATAGCTGGCCAAACCGAAGAATGATAAATGGGATCATTCGTTAACTGAGACAAGTCTGGAAGATCCAGAGTAGCCAGAAAAGATAGTTGTTGGTTAACCTGTGGGTAATGTTGGTGTGGCAGAGGGACACCACTGGGGCCCATTACCGGGTTATGTGGATAATTATAACTAGTGGGCCCTCTCATATGAGGTTGGTTTTGACCAAGGTGTGCATGATTTGAGGTGTTTTGAGAAGCATGTGTGAGCGGAGGATAACCGGATGGGTTTTGAGGGTTATGGGTTGGGTTGGGCATTTGTCCATAAGAAGGTTGTTGTGGAACCTGAGAATTTTGTCCTGCCGGGAAATGTGGGTTTCCTGAAAAAGGAACGTTCCATGGATTAGGTGCGGAAGACACATTTTGTCCCATGGAGTCATGCAGATTTCCTTGAAAAGGGACGCTCCATGGATTGGGTGCGGCGGACACATTTTGTCCTTGTGGTTGATGGTGGACTCCGACTTGAGGTTGCCCCCCAGCATGAGGGTGCCCCCCAAATGGAATTTTTCCTCCGGTGGGAGGATTCCCCCCATCTTGAGATAGAGTTCCCGGGATTTGAGAGCCAGACGTAAATGATTGACCAGTACCACCAAGTGGATTAGGACCACCAAGACTGGTCCCTCCGGGTTGTTGGATAGGAATGGAACTTCCCGGTATAACTTGGGTAGTGGCCGTAGTGGTTTTGAAATCATTTAGTGCCCGGTACCCAAAAGGGAGTGTCGGTCTCGACGTTACAGGTGTGTCGATCATGGCTTGAGTGACCACCGGATTGCCGGCGGGAATAGTCGGGATGTGAGGGACTATCGTAGATTGGGCCATCTGGAGGGGAATAGTAGACCTTGGGCCGACGAACGGTATGTTCGGACCAACAGGTGGTGTGGCTATAAAAGTGGTGGCACCGATAAAATGATTTGGAGTTATGGTGTAGGAAAAATATGCATTGACACCTTCCCCTGTTCCATAGAGATCTCGCACCAAGCGTGGTGGACTCCGAACAATGTCCGCAGTCCAAAAAGGGTCAATGGCTAAAGGGTTTTGTGGAGACCCAGCCGGAATGTCCGGATTGATGACGAAAAATTCTCCGGCAGAATTCAGGTGGAGGATCTGTCGTTCGTATCCTTCCAGAATGCGGTACGCTTCCGGAGATTCTGAGACAATTCGAAAATTTTCCAAAGGGATGGGAACTTCTTCCTGGGAAGTTGTAGTGTTTTGAACCTCGCTCTGTTGAAGAGATTCCTTCGTAGAATGAGGGGGTAAAGGGGTGTCTCCTTCCATATTTTTTGGAGGAAGTCCCTATAGCCTCCGCGAGCATCGTGGAGGGTCGATGTTGGCGAAAAAGAGTCAACGGAAGAAATCTATGGCCAAATAGCGAAAAGAAACAGCACACGCTAAAAAGATCTAGGAATCACAACCAAGCAAACAGGACCTTCTTTTGATGACCGTACTAGTTGGTGATGAAATCCAACGCCACGTGATCAAGTCCAGAAGGGGTGGGGGTAGGGTGGAACAGTTACAATGGCGACCTGCTTAACGGACTTACGCCTTGGTGCAAGCTTCCACGTAGTAATTGTGGATTTACCCTCCAAGGAGCCCAAGTGAGTTTGACCAATGTCTGCCCCAGGTACAGTGAGACTTCCCGTCACCGTCACCTTGTGTAAGACCCTAAAGATTATGGCTATTGAGGTTACCAATTCGCAGTCAGCCCCTGGGCGGGAACAATTGACAGTTCGATCGGAACGTACAGGCAGGGTATCAAGCCTGAAATCAACTAGAAGGATTCCACGCAGTAATTGTGGATTTACCTCAAAGTGACCCCCATAATATGATCTGACCACCACAATCAGTTAAACCACGGAGGGTTAGTCCCCGTAGCTCACCCGAATGCGACCTCGTGCGTAACCCCTGTGTGAGAGGGGGATCCCAGGCATACTTATACGATGATTGGATTTGACTCTCCCTAACTCAGGATGCTACTATTTGTTTTGGAAACTTTGGAGAGTTATGCTCATAGCCTAATCCAAAGTACTACACCTATTCTATTGTTGGTGGAGGATCCTAGCAAAGAAAAAGTTCTAGATAATTTTTAATTAGTGTTGATTTTTATGGTTGTTCTTTACGCAAAAGGGGTGTATGGAAGTGAAACAAATGGAATTATGAGTCAAACCCAAAGAATTCATCGAATATGATAAGCAGTCATTTCCTTTCGATGAACGTCTATCTAAGGGAGGGAGAGAGTTCTTTTCACTTAACAAGCACGAATACAGAGTGTCCTCAAACAATTATTTTTCTCAATCAAATCCTGATGTAATGCAAAAACTTTTAAATGCCTTCTAACATGCACAATTAATCATGGAGATGCTTTTTCATTGTTCGTATATGAGTTAAATATCATTTCAACACAATGCTCGTCTTGCTAATTGTCTTTGTATGAATGAAAATCAAACTAGCACAAGCTAAAGTCATACAAACAATGCACCCTTTCATTGCAATCAAAATGAAAAGCGAAAGAAAAGAAACAATCAAATAGAAAACAAAATTCACACCCAAAAAGAAAAAGATGAAGAACAATGACCTTGACTGAAATTGAGATAAAGAGGTCTGTAGGCCTTTGATGACCTTCACCAAGGTTTTTTACTCAGCTAAACAGAGAGAAAGACAATGCATGAGTCTTGGACTCTAATCAACGGGAAAACTCGATAACAGTAGTGAAGAAGGCTACAAAATCCAACCATAAAGGTGTTTGTTCTTCTAAAAGACAGATGTCAAGGTTGAAAGGGAAGAAACACTGACTCACAAGGTTACTCAGCAGAAGGGAAAAAATGCAATTCTGGAAGGTTTTTGAGCCAAAGAGGGTTGGCACTCTGTTTCTAAAGGCAAGGAGCATTATAGCGCTCTGTGCAAAGCTATTAGGAGCATTTGCGCTCTATTAACACTAGGACAGGGGCGCCAGGGTCTGAAACTCCAAAAATTGTCAAAAAAATTAAAAAATTGCAATCCAATTCCGACAATTATGCTGAGTGTGATGGGGTAGGGAGCCAATCAGCTCATGAAACCAATCAAAAGAGGAGTGAAACAGGTCTGAAACAATCAAGGGATAGAACTAGGTCAATGAGGAGAAATCAAAACAAGAAGTTTCGATTTGAGGTTATCTCCCCAGTGGAGTCGCCAGTTTCTGTTGTAGGAAAATCTCCCTGCGGACAGGTAGATCACCTCTAAGAGCTTGACCTTAACCCTAGATAGAAAAATGCTTAATGTGGACACTGATTTCCTTTCAAATCTATCTAAACTAATACATGAGAAGGAAGGATAACAGAAGTACCTCTTTATCGACGTTTGTCCCTCCACGCTCCGAGTTGCGCTCCAATCCTTTGCTCCTCACTGAGTTCTACAGACAAACAAGATATGACTACTTCCTACTCTATTGATATTAGCTTGAAAACAGATCTATCAATTAATGATAAGTTCATGTAATATCAGACAAAAACTAGAAAGAAACAGGCCAAGCGTGTCATATTAATGAGAATAACGACAACAATACTTACAATCGTAGATGCGAATGCGACAGCTTCGTCAAGTCCCCTTCATCTAACCCTTGCTCGAGAGATCCACAACCTGGCTGACAGCAGCTTCCCTGATCACTTATCCTTTGGCTGACTGTGTGTTTCCTATGAGATCATAGGTTTCATGCTAACAATTCTTCCCCCTTTCCACCATCACATAGCTTGTTTATATAGTTTGAGAGGAGCTTAACTTCTTGAGTTATCTTTAGAACAAGCTGAAGAACCTCCTCCTTAGATCATGGATCTCTTGATGAAACCAAAAATTCGAATGTAACTTCCTTCTAATCTTGAAAGATCCTTTCCTTATTCTCCTCAATGGGCCAACAACTGCCCCAGATTAGGAAGCACTCCTTCAAAAGGGGCATCAGAGCGCTAGAACGCTCCCTGATAAGCTTAAGGGGAGCGCCAACGCTTCAGAAGTGAGTAGCGCTCCTTCAGAGGGGTGAGGAAGCGTTATAACGCTCCCTGAGGCCTTATAGGGGAGCGCCAGTGCTCCTAAGGCTGTTTTAGAGGAGCATTCACCCTCAAAACTCTTGATTGAAAGCTCTTCTCAGGTGTTAAGAGTTATTTGATTCCAGTAAACCAGTTCTCCTTCTTCAAATCAATTACATAAGATGTTTTAAGTGTCTCCTTAGTGTCGTCATTATGGCAACATGCTTAAACAACATTTGCGACACTTGTAACCAACTTGCGACACTTGCGAAAGTTGTAAGGAAGATGCGACACTTACGACAACTGAGAGGAATATGCGACACTTATCCAGTTGAGTAATTTCGATGTGTAACAGAGGTCCCATGCAATATTGGATAATCCCAACACAAACTTGTGATAGAAATTGGTAAGGCCTAAGAAGCTCTGAAGCTCAGTGAGTGTGGTTGGGGTTGTCTAGTCATAGATGACCTAGATCTCGGATGGATCCACATGCACACCATTCTCATAAACAATGTAGCCTAGGTACTAGACCATGTCCATGTTGAAGGAGCATTTTTCTAAGTTGGCATATAGCTTGTGTTGTCACAGAGTGTGTAGAACTTGTCGAATATGTTGTAAGTTTTCTTCCCAAGTATTTTTATATATGAGGATTCCATCTAGATACACCACTAAAAAATAATTGGTGAAAGGTTGCAAGATATCGTCCATCATCCTCATGAAAGTTGTTGGGGAATTTGTCAAACCAAAGGGCATGACCAACCATTCAAAAATACCTTTTTTTCACTTGAAGGAAGTCTTCCATACATCTCTCTTCTCTATTGTGACTTAATGGTATCCAAACTTCAGATCAATGTTATTAAAGCATTTGGCCCCCTTAAGTTGATCAAGGAGATCATTAATTCAGGGAATTGAGTACTAGTTCCTGACTATGATTTTATTTAGGTAATGGTAATCAATGCAAAGTCACCAGGTCCCATTTTTCTTATGAACCAACACGATTGGGTTTCGATAAGGTGATGATTTGGGTCAGATGTGTCCCTTGTGGAGACATTTTTCGATCTGGTGCTTGATCTCCTAATTTTATAACAGAAAGTGGTGATAGACTATTGTTGACGAGCGAAATTGACCGTCCGTCAACTGAGAGAGTGGAACTGGTCCGGGGTTGTCTAATAACCCAAGCCTTTTGGAATGAACCACCCTGACGGGTTTAGCGGCTCTGTTAGCCGATCTAAGGTCCTAAGAAAACCAAAGAGAAAACTAACCTAAACTAACTAATCTAACTAAAACTAAATAAAACAAACTAAACTAACTAACAATAAATAAAACAAACTAATAAACTAATCTAATCTAAACTAACTACTAAACAAACTAACTAATCTACTATCTTTATATACAAACTACTAACTGAACTATAACTTATTCACAAAATATACAATATCTACAAAATACAGATTTAAATAAAACCTGAATAACTCATTTGCTTTCTGCTCTAAGACAGAGAAAGATATTTTTGTTGATTTTATGATTTTATGAACAAGAAATAAAACTTACTGAAATTAAACAATCTAATATACTAACTACACATATATCTAACTTAAAATACTAACAAATATACTAAACAAATAAACAACAAACAGACCTGGAAACGCTCCAGATTTGTCCTGTGTCTGATGACTTCGAAGCTGGTCGGAGGAAGGAAACTCGCATCGGATAATCCAGAAGCTTGTTGTAAACGATAGCTGCAATACTCTTTGAGTTTATTTACAGGACAAACAAGACATAAAAATCATAACAATTATATGATTTATAAATCTCTGCAATAAGGTAAACCTGTTATGCAAAAACTTATACTTAAAAATTCAATTAATGACGAAGAGAAATCTGTCATTCACAAACTGAATCAAGTAATTGCTATGTTTTTTAAGTACCGGAAGAAATCAGATATGGATTATATTGATTAAATCATATCATTTGAAAAATACTAAGATAGCTAAAGTAGTCATTAACCAAATGCAAATTGATACACATAAACATGAAACAAAATATTGATATTATGAAAAGCTAAAGCTGTAGAAGAACATCAATTTCTGTCTCAGTCTGTATTAAAATTCCATATCCTTGTTCTCCCACCAATGAGGATGATCATTATTACAAAAATAATAAGTATTTAAAGGTTTTCCACAGGGTAAAACCTCCCTATTGAAGTTATAAAACTGTTTACATAATCTGGGAAGATATCCCAAAGTTGTCTAAACTAAGAAACTAAAATAAAACTAAAACATCAAAATATCCTCTAAATTGTCCATGAAATCCCATGCAATTTCGAATTCACCTGAAACAGGTCAGAAATAGACAAGTTAGAGAGATATTTTATTAATAAAACAATAAAAATCTAATTCTACAGACTTAGCTACATAATCATCTCATTTTGTAGCTAGTCTAAAATAAGATACAGAATCAGAATTGAAATTAAATCAAATCTTATAAGAAATTCCATTCAATTGACATCCAATAATTACTTGAGAAAAAATCATAAATTGAAACCGTTATTCCATTATGAACTCAAACAGGATACACATAATTTAACCGAGTACAGAGATAACAATACTCTGTTTCAATTATAGTCATGAGTCGGGTAAATGAAATCATATGTAACAGAATCATAATCGTTTCCCAACAAATCGAATCCATCTGTTATGAGATCGTTCTGATATTCAATTGAAAATAGAACAAATCGTAAACACAACATTACACTTGTGAATCGAACAGGATTATCGCGATAACTGTATAGCAAGCGATTTAGGCTGTGAACGAATCCAAACGATAATTGACTCATAACAAAATCATAACAGGATTAATCAAACAGGGTTTGTTATAAATTTCGATCGTTGATCATTTCACAGTAAGTAAACAAGATCGATTAATTTTGATCACAATTGTTTCAATCAAACGAATCATATCAGGGTTTGACCAATTCATTTCACAAATTTAAAATACAGAGAATCAATTATAATCTGAACTCGACTCATAGGACAAACTTGCCAAATTAGAATAAAAGCGAATCGATCGGCTAAGGTTTTCACATAGTTGTTATGATTTGGATTCATTCTCGATTTGGGTGCGAATGTTTTTTGAGCGTATTGTTTTCATCAAAGAAACAGAGTCATTATCCTTAACTTGGAAACAATCAAAGATAGAACATCACATGACTCAGCACCGTAACAAGTATCTTCCCGAAAACATTTGCCAGTCATAGCATACCAATGATAATGAAATCAAATCCGAGCAAAATCATAACAATCAAACTTAATCAAACCGTTTACCAACCATAGCATATGGGTCATAACCAAATCGAATCCGATCATGATTGTGTTCTAAACTGGGAAAAAACTTCCTTTCCAAAACGGATACAAACCAATTCATTTGAAGGCAAACTATTAATTTTGTCACCTTAACGAGGCAAGCCAATCAATCAAATTCAAGCGAAGATCACTCAAATCCAATCAAAATCTATTGATTTCTATACTGGGAACAATCAGATCATATATCGAATCGAAATTTCTTTTTATTCAAAGCAAAGCTATATATAGAATGCACACAATATAACAGAGCCATTCAAGATGTGAACAGAACTGTTTAAAAACTGAATTGAAAACATTATATCAACCTAGATTATTTACAAAACAAAACGATGTGAAAACCATACCTGTGTAGCGACGAGGCTTCTTGCTTATACCAGCTTGGAATTTACAACATCCGTGGTTGATTCCACATTTTTGAACAGGATGGAACCGACTGTCTTTTTCTTTTTATCTGTCGTTTGGAGCTTGGCCTTATGACTGGTTAGGATTGCAATCTGGTCTTCCAATGATTGAATCCTTGATTGGAGTATCGGGACATCAATATAATATCACTCTAACCATGAATTGCATTGATCACAGGGTGGCTATATGGGTTTAGACAGAGTGGGCGAGGGTTTGGACAAATGACTGAGGGTTTCACAAGGTACTTTAATACCCGGGTAGTTAGGGTCGTCCTTTAGGTAGGGGGGTAGTTTTGATACAAATTCATAAGGGGGTTCGTGACACAAACCTTGCGAGTAGGGGTATTCGCTGGCCAAGAAACGCTCAACTTCCGAATCAGAGTCCTCACTCAAGACGATTGGGTTTGGCTCAACATTGGGTTTTAGCTTGTTCCTTTCCATCCGTGAAATCAAACGTGCATTCCTTTTCCCTTTGGCATTTGCAGCAAGGTTTGCCTTGAGATTTTTTCTCATAGGCTTAATAGTCTCAACACTCTTAGTCACAGTGTGGGGTAAGTCGATAGGAGGGTCGGCTGAGGGTTTAGGCAGCAGGACATGGTAGGGCAAGGGGGTTACAACCTTGGTTTCAACTACCACAGATTTATCAATCTGTACAAGGTCGATATCTTAAAAGCCATTACGGGTGATGAAGGCCTTCCAACTATCACGCAAAAAACTCAAATGATAAACAACGATGAGCTTAATAAGCCCATGATGAAACAGGCTGTTGTCAGCCTTGTGCCTTTTATACTTTTTGGACATTTTATACAGGCTCCAATGAAAATAGAATGGAACGTTTAGAGGATACCCGATGGTAGAAACTCTAAATTCAAAACTCAACACAATATTAAAGATATTAAAAGAGAAATGAAAAACATACACACAGAACCTCTCAGCAAATGGAGAGGAAAACAGTGACAGAGAAGTAATTGTGACGCCAGACCTGACAATCA
>ML778961.1:134445-171412 GCA_009831015.1 Picea engelmannii
TATTTTTTCGGCCGAAAAATAGTTCGGCCGAAAATAATATCTTTCGGCCGAAAAATATTTTTAGTTCGGCCGAAAAAATGTTTTTCGAAATTTTGGAGAGCAGATTGTCACGAAAGTGTAACCCACCTTCGTGATTCCACCCGATGGCAAACAGGAAAAGCGTAATCTTAGGGTGAGAAGCCTCAACAGTGGTTCGATCAAGAAATTGACTGTGTTGATTGTCTAATATTATGGATGTCAATCATATGAGTGATCGTGGGCTTGAGGACTGTTGGAGGATCATGAACGTTGGATATGAAAGCCAGATCAACGACAGGGATGAATTGCAGAGAGCGAAAGAAGAATTAAATAACTCGCTAGTTCTAATCCCACAATTGGTCTAGATCGTCAGATCTCATAAACCCAAATATCAACGATTGTGGTTGATCTAACAAATGATCATATTAAGTTTGATTAAGTCATGACCGTTGGATGCGCAATCACCAGATCAACAACAAGGATAGATTGCGAAGATCCAAAGGAGAATAAAATATCATGTTATTTCCAATACCGCAATTAGTCAGGACCGCCAGTTCTTATAGCCTTGAAGATCGACGATTGTGGTTGACTCACCAACAATGTGCAACTTCAAATTGTGGAGTTTTGGTGATGATTTAAATCACTCACAATATGTGGTTCCGCAACCATCCTTGATCATTGATCTTCTTCGAGTGTCTTCAGGATCATTGGATCACTTTTAAGTGGAAGGATGTGATAATATAGAAGATAAGAACTGAAATAGATCGAGCCATCGATCTAAGAACATGATCGACAAACAACATTTGGTTCACGTCAAAATTTGTGAGGAGGTTATTATTTGGGGAATCTCACTTTGAAAGAATTGGAAACTTGAAAGTCGAATTACCCAAAGCCCGAAATCTGAAATGAATAAGGACCATCGGATCTGGAGAAAATGCGATGACCATTAGATCATGGAGAACCATGTCATCATACCATGTCTACAAGGAAATGTGGCATACCAATTTGGAAGACCACGTCAAAAGACCACATCATCAAGGACACATGGCACAATCAGACAGTGACAAGTGTCAAGTTGAATCGACACTTTGGGTATGTGCAAATCATGAATCTGAGTGACATGTGGCAGCTACTCAGCTTGTGACATGTCAAAAAGTGAAGTGAGCAAGCTACGTCACTCAGGGATATTTAATTCGAGATTTTCATCACCAATAAATGTCAAAAGTATCGAAGGACAAAGGTCTAAAGTCGTTCTTAGTCATCGATCTAAGGTACATTTCGGGAGTTAGGACAACCATTAGATCTAGGAGAACTACAGATCTTATCCGTTGGATCTGAGCACCGAGGGTCAATGTTCGTTGGATCCATAGATAAATGCATGAAGTTTAAGCCTTTTAATGAGCACATGAGAGAATACTTGTCAAAATCTTGAAGTCCATCGTCAAGACTGACAGGTGGCGCACGATCCATAACTCCAACGAGAATCACTTTGGGAGTTTGTGGTTGGGAAGGAAACCAGATCGTTGAAGACTCGAGGGTCAAAGAAGATTCAAGTCGTTAGTTTCCAGAAGGGATGGTGGCAGAAATCTGTGCAGTTCGGGGAAAAATACTCCAGGAGAAAGTGAAGGAAGCTATAATAAACCTCAAATCTGCCAAATAAAAAAAAAATCCATTTTGTTTATACATTCATCCTTGAATATCTTCGATATTCAAGAGAGGTAGGATTTCTATTATATTGCTTGATTCTGAAGGTTTTCTAGAGTCCTTACTGTCGTCGATTGACATTAACACCCAACTTTAAAGTTTCCAAATCGACGATATAAGAAATGCCTACTCCATTTTTTCAAATTTATTTAAAGTCCTGTGATTATAATTAATTTCCTATCTGTGTGCACCTATAACCATTACCATAGGATTAAACTACAACAATTTTGGGATTTCTGGCCTAAGCCTCTTACGTTAGACTATACACACATCCATGACAATAACCATCAAAGGACTTAGGTAAAAGTAGAGAGTTAAATTATACTCCTCTGTGAAATGTTTTAATACAATGTAATCAGACCACTTTAATTTAAAATCATCTGGATAAGGGTTAGTGGTTAGGTAAGGCCTTCCGAGTAAACTCAAAGTATGAATCTACTATAACCCTCTACCCATTTTAGCAATCCCACTTGGCTCCACCTATCCAAACTGTAGCATCAAATGAACACTGTATTAACTACATTCATTGTACTTTAGGGTTAAAGGTTTTCCATGAGTCACATATGCACTTCCTTAATCCATAGCCCATTGAATACCAACGGAGAGGTAGGTCTAACGAGCATTTAATCCTAGCAAGGGCATTAAAAGGGGTAGGGTGTATGCTAACATCGAGGCCATCACCTGACAGGTTATCCAACAAGGGTGTGCCAAGTCTATTTCATCACCTTGCCTTTTGTACCCGCATCTTTTATTCTTCGAGGAAAGGGTTTTTCTAATTTAATGAACTTTTCTTTTTGTCCTGGGGAGGTCCTATGGAACCTAGCTCTACGATGTCGACTCCTTGGCGAAGGGAAACAACAGAGAGGATTGCCTCTGAAGGGAGCGACATCTTTGTCTAACCAACTGGTGAGTTTTCATGTTATTTATGCATCTCTAGTCATGGATTAGTGATCAAGTTCTCCTTCCTTTGTAATCACCATGGATTGACCTATGTGTCGTAGTGATTATTTCTGATTGTGGGTAACTATTCCCTCATTTCCAAATCTTAGGTAGAAGGGTTTTGCAATTTTCCTCTCTCCTGATAATTAGTTTCCATTACCGAATCGTCCTCTGTTCGAGGTAGTTCGAAGGGCTTGGTACCTCAATCTTATGCTTTCCTGGTGCTTCGTAAGTATTTTTCCTTTAGGGCTTACTCATACCGCTCTCTTTTACTATCTTTGTATCATCGATTTGGTATTGCGTTTTCGCGAGACCTTTCCTGAATTCGAGAGATTAAATTTATGAGGATGGGAATTCCTATTATTGCAGTGTATCCTTTTCCATACTGAATGAACTTCCATTCATAGACTCTAATTACCTGTCGTGGTGGGTTTTCTACGAATGGTATTGAGTAATGATTTTCCACCCCAGCTCTTTTCGTTCGTCTCTAAGAGTTCTTTCATGTATACCCCTTCATAGATTCATTATCCAGATCTTGAGTTGAACTGACAATTACTTACGGATCTTATAATGTCTTACCGCAGTCTGTCATTAAATATTTGTTTTGTTAACTTGAGAACCGATTTCGTATTAAAATTTAGGTATTTTCATATTAACTGTTTTTTATTTTAATTCCTTATGAGGATCTTGTCTAGTAAAAATATTTGTCTTCGTTTGTACCTCAGTAACTAGAGCATATTCATCCATTGTTTAGTGTTTTCGAGGTTTGGTGTTGGAATTGTTATTTTATTTACGAAAGTCATATTTTCTTGCATAACCTTTTTCTGGAACTCGATATTGAACTAAAGATGGGGCCATGTTTGATGCGAGGGTACCCATTAGTTTACTCAAGTTCGCTCCTCCCTGTTCATTTTGGGGATGACCACTACTGGGAAATGGAGCACACCCTCAACAATTCCAAGATAAGTACAGGATTTGTTAAGTGATATTCTATGGATACTTTCATTCATCTTCATGTCGAATAGTTCTAATGTTTTCGATGGTATATTTTTGCAGAGTTCTCACCGGTGTACGGTTTCGGATATCCATGCCCATCCTTGGCAACCAAGGTATTCGAGTTTCGTGCCTGTAACCCTCTTCGTCTCATCCTTTTGGTTCTAGAGGAAGGGCATGGTCCTTTTGCAATATTTTTATTAACAATGTAGTTTCTATTCTGGTTTAAATATCATAAGAGTAACATGTCTTGGGGTAGTATTTCCTATCGTTGGAAAAAACACAGTAAGGGGTATTTATTTGTTTCAAAACTGGATGAGATATGTAATATATTTCGCAAAATAATTTCAGGATTTCCCTCCTACTTACCTATAATATCATATTGTTTCTTTCATCGTTTTAATTTATTTAACACCATGTTGGATTCCTCAAAATTAGGATTTTGAATTGAATAAAGGAGCTTGGTTATTGTTGGTTGTGTGTGTATCTCACCTATAATTGACTCCAGAAAGCATGATAGTAAATAAATTCGATTTGCGCCTATCATGTAATCATGTCAAAGGATTTCCTCTTTGATTTCTAGGTGATTATGCTATTGTTTACATAGTTATCAATTTATTCGGGAGTATGTGTAAATCATGTGAAGTTTCAAGATGTCTTTTTTTTTCCTTGGGCCTTCGTGCCTCTCATGATTAGTTCTAGTAATTTTATTAGTATTAGCTGATTTACTCCAAAATTTAATTCTCATAATTCAATCTGTGTTCCCATAGACCAAATCGTCCTATAAGTCTCCATTAAATACGATTACAGTTATCTCCTAATAATCACGACTGTTCAGTTTGTACATGGAAGAATCTTAGCCAAATTCTATACTTCTACTCATACTTTTGTATACCAGATAGTAAGTATACGACCATACATATATATGTATACATTATTTAATTCACACTTGCATTGCATACATAGGTAACTCCAACATGTAATACAATTTATTCGTGGGGTTTTTCCTATAGTGTTGTATCATGTTCATAGCAGTAATCCAATTTACATAATTTATTCTTCCTGGAGTTTGACCAGGCTTATCCTTTCAAGTAGTAAACTTACAGATGTTAGTATTCATAACATAAATAGGGTGCGACAAAGATAATCCATTCAAAACTAGTATATAACAACAATAAGATGCGACAAAGGTAATCCATTTAGAATCAACAATAAGATTTAACAAGGGTAATCCATTCAGAACTAGTATAGGAACATTCTAATAGTTCCTAAGTTCAATAGTATGCATTAAATATTTCATCTCTAGTATTATTTCTATTCAGAATTAACAAATTCATTCTATCAAGTATTTAACCCTATAACACTCATCTAGAGAAGGGGGCAGAATAACATATTTGAAATAATGTGCGAAAGACAAAGGAAACAACCACGTTCCTCCCAACCGTAGAATTGGGCAGCCAAATCACTTTCCTGGTTCAGCCCCTAGCCTGACCATGAATCCATGAGGTTGAACTTGAAATCTCCTCTTCAACAATGGTTTCTTCTTTCCCAATGTTATCCTTGCCTCACACTTCATATTCAGTTTTCATAACAACAAGTAAACCAATAGTACTTCTTCCCAACATACTAGGCAGCGTCCTGCCTCCTCACATATGTTATTTAACAAACAATCCTTTTTCCTAGGTCTTTCTTCCCCCCCTTGGGAATTTTCGCACCTTTCTAAATCCTTGATTTTCAGGGGCTAATGGCCAAATATCTGATTTTTCACTTGTAACAATCAGCCGAGAGGTAGTTCCAACATGTTCCCCACTCATGGAGTCACGGTCATGTTCCATTTTTCCTTCTGCAATCAATGTAAAATATTCTATTTTCATATAAGTGTCATAGTTAAATAGTTGGTTGGGTCAAATCAGATCTCTGCCCAACAGTCATAATAATTTATTACAATTATCAAATTCGAAATTCGAAATTGCCATAAATGGAAAAAAAAATTCCAAATTCAATTTTACTAAAAACAGAATAATCTTCGAACAAATTTTAAATTCAAAAAATACTTTTTTTGGTGGGGGATGTCACATCCTTTTCCCCTTAAAAAAAAAACACTATCCTCAGTGTTCGTTCCTTTCTTGGAACAAGATTGGATGAGATTTTTGCAAATCTCTCTCCAACTCCCAAGTGGCCTCCTCATGACTGAAGTGCTTCCATTGCACCTTTACTTGAGCAATGAATCTGTTCCAAAGTGTTATTTTTCTCCGATCCAGAATACGCAGGAGTTCCACCTGGAACTCGCCTTCGGGTTCCACCTGCACCAAGTTCCAATCAATCATATGAGTTGGGTCATGAACTTACTTTTTCAACAAAGAAACATGAAATACATTATAAATTCTTAGATTAGCTGGAAGTGCAAGTTGGTATGCTATGGGTCCAATTCAAGCTAGTATCTCGAAGGGCCCACAAAACCTGGGTGCCATCTTGGCATAGTTTCCTAACTTCAGTGAACGTTTTTGGGCTTTGACCTTCAAATAGACATGGTCTCCCACTTGAAATTCCAGGTGTCTTTTTTTTTTATCTGCATAGCTCTTTTGTCTGCCATGTTCTTCTTTTAAGTTATGTTGTACCTTCCTTACCATGTTCTCCATTTCTTGGAGTATCTTTGGTCTAACCATGAGTCTATCAACCGGGTTATCCCATCTAATTGGAGTTGTACAATTTTTGTTGTACAGTACCTTTAAAGGGCTTAACTTAGCTGAAGTTTGGTACCCATTGTTATATGCAAATTCTACCAAGTGTAGATAGTCTTCCCACTTGTTTGGTTTTGTTCTTACGTACATGCAGAGCATATCCTCTACAATTTGGTTTGTCCTTTTGGTCTTTCCATCCATTTGTGGGTGATAATTCGTACTGAAATTCAAATTAGTATTTAGCCCTGCAAACAATTCCTTCCAAAAAGAGGATGTGAATTTTACGTCTCTATCTGAAATCACCATTTTAGGAATACCATGCAGTCTAAAAATTTCTTTCATAAATATTTCAGCAATGTTTATAGCTTTAAAAGTAGACTTTACAGGAATAAAATGCGCCAACGTACTGAGTTTATCGATTACAACCATAATAGAATCATTATGTCTTTGAGTTTTTGGAAAACCTATTATAAAATCCAGCGATATGGTCTCTCATTTCCATTCTGGTACTGGTAATGGTTGTAATAGGTCGGTTAGATGTTGGTGTTCATCCTTAACCTGCTGACAATCTTGGTTCCTAGCCAAGTATTCTGTTGTTTCTCCCTTAATATTAGGATAGTAAAATAGTTTCCTAAGTGTTGTTATCATTTTATGGTATTTTGGATGGCCAGAATATGGTTTCTTATGCACTTCAGCCAAGACTATTAACTTTAACTCTGCTAAATCTTGTATGTAAAGTCTGTTTTTAAATCATAATAGTCCCTTCTTGTCGATACTTAGATATCGTTGATCTGAGTTTGCGGTATTGTTTTTTAATTTTGCCATTATCTTAGTGTAGTTTTCGTCGTTAATACATGTTGTCCTTATTCTTTGTTCCAGGTCACTTTCTGCCCTGCTGATATTTATCTCAAATAACCCATGGACTCTTCTTCTTAAAGTGTCTGCTACCTTATTTTCCTTACCCTTGATATGTCTGACTTTGAAGTTGAATTCACTCAAGAAGGGTAGCCATCTTGCTTGCCTTGCATTAAGATTTGGTTGGCTAAATAGATATTTCACGCCGCTATTATCCATTAATAGTAGAAATTTTCTGCCCATTAAGTAGTGTCGCCACATTTTTAAGGCGTGTATTATTGTTGCCAATTCTAAGTCATGAGTGACATAATTTTTCTCATGTTCTTTTAATTTTCGGGACTCATAAAAAACCACATGTCCTTCCTAAGTTAGGACACGACCTAGTCCTTCTTTACTTGCATCGACATAGATAGTAAGGTCTTTATCAAGGTTTTATACCTTCAAGATGGGTGCAGTTGTCAATAATTCCTTCAGCTTGTTAAAACTGTCTTGGCACTTATGTGACCAGTTAAACTTGGTCCCTTTATTTTGTAATGACGTGATATGGTAGGCTATTTTGGAAAACCCTTCTATAAATCTGTGGTAATATCCGGTGATTCCCATGAATGACCGGATATCCGCTACATCCTTAGGTACTGGCCATTCTAAATGGATTTGATTTTCTTAGGGTCTATGACAATGCCTTCTACTGAAATTACATGTCCTAGATATTGTATTTCCTTTTGATAAAAGCCACACTTATGAAATTTGGCGTACAATTTGTGTTTCCTCAACGTTTGAAGAACTATTCTTAAGTGTTCTTCAAGTTCTTCCTTTGTTTTAAAATAGACCAGAATATCGTCGATAAATACTACTACAAACTTGTCTAAGTACTAGTTGAAAATATTGTTCATCAGGCACATAAATGTGGTCGGTGCATTAGTGAGTCTGAAAGGTATGACTACAAATTTGTAGTGTCCATATCTTGTTTGAAAAGATGTTTTGTTTATATCTTCATCCCTTAACCTAACTTGATGATAACCAGATCTTAAATCCAATTTTGAAAAGATCATGGCCCCACCTACTTGATCAAACATGTTGTTTATCCTAGGTAAGGGGTACTTGTTCTTAATATTCATTTTATTCAATTGTCTATAATCGATACAAAGTCTTAGAGTGCCATCTTTCTTTTTCACAAAGAGGACTAGTGCCCCCCCATGGTGAAACACTCGGTCTCATATACTCTTTGTCTAACAATTCCTGTAATTGTATTTTTAATTCTGTAAATTCTAGTAAATTCATTCGGTAAGGTGTTTTTGAGATAGGGACTGAACCAAGTAGTAGGTCTATGGAGAAGTCTATTTCCCTTCTAGGAGGTAATTCTGGTATCTCATCCACAAACATGTCTCTAAATTCACGTAGGACAGCAAAGTCTTCTAACTTTGGCTCATCTCCTTTTTCTAATAGATTCGTTACTTGGATGGAATAAACTTGACATCCCTTTCTCATACATTTCTTGAATTGCATCGGTGAAACTTGTCTAACTGATACTGTTTTTGGTATACCTTGGGCTATTCTAGTAGTGTCAAAATCGTCTTTATAGTTATGTATCTTTGTGTAACAATCTAGTACTTATTTGTGTTGTTCCAACCAATCCATCCCGATAATCATATTGTAAGATCCTAGTGGTAGGATGTTCAGGTTTGTTGATATATTTTGACCATCTAAGCTGAACTCAAAATCAGGAATAAAGTCAACTACTTTCCTTTTAGTTACCGTTGCTAGCTGTACCAGCCATGATTTTGCGTGCTTCAGCTTCTTAAGTTTAATTGACTCTACCACATCAGTAATATAACTTAGCGTAGCTCTAGGGTCAATTAAAATAGAAATTCGAGTGTTATTGATTTTATCTTCGATTTCTACCACAGAGGACTAGTGGTCAGCTTGTCGACCATCTATGGTTGCATTTATCCGATGCAGGCTTCTGCCCACGTCACCCACCATCGAGGCTTCCTACAAATTATGAACAACATTTATGTTTGTTGAAATTAAACGTGGACAGTTCCTCCTTAGATGAGGTTCTCCACATTCCCAACACTTTAATGGTTCGTGGGGGTTGTTCCCAAACTTCTTCGTTCCCAGATTTAACGGTTTACCACTTCCTTGTGTATTCGGATGGTTGGAGTGAAAATATTTCCTCAGAAATATTTTTTCTGTGTTCCGATAAGGAGTTGGCTGGCATCCCTTCTTCCTTTGTTTCATTCGATCTTGTTTCTTATCCTTCCAGGCTTTAGGAAACTCTGCCCGCTGTTTATACTGGTCGTAGCACATTTGTTGTTTCCTGAATACTTCATTCAAGGATTTGGGATTGTCAAACTCAATTATGTCTCTATAGGACTATGGTAAACAACTTAAGAATTGTTGTATTTTTACCTTATCCTCCCGGATGTACAGTACAAACCTTAGTAGTTCTAGAAATTTGTTTATAAGGTCCTCCATCATCATCTGTCCAAGTCGTAACTTGTAAAATTCTTTCATTTTCCTTTCATAGTAGCTTTCCGAAAGGTATTGTTTCTTGAAATACTTATTAAAGTGAGACCATTACAACTATTTCTCTTTTAGGCACTTGGCCAATTTTAGGTCTTGCCACTAAATGTTGGCCTTCCCTTTCAGATTGTAGATGGCCATTCTGACCTTCATATTGTTGGAATAGTTGTAGATATGGAAGTATTTTTTGATGTCCAACAACCATGCCTCAGCTTCTTCTCCTTTCCTAGATTCTCCATCAAAGGTAGCTGGTTTAATCTTTTTAAATTCTCCTTCAAGGTGGTCTACTTGTTTTCTTTTTCTGTCAATTTTAGTTTTGTCCTCAACTAAAGGTGTACCTTCAAATGATCTATCTCCTTTTTCTATTTCAGGCCCAGAATTCTTGGAGGCCCTTTTGCTGACCTCTTTCTCGTGGTTATCATACTTTGGAATTTTCTTGGTCACTATACTGCATAGCAGGACTTCATTTATCTCATGTTGTTCCTGCTGTGCTTTCTTTAGTTTCTCGTTGTCGGCTTTGAAAACCTGAAGCTCAACAATGAGATTCCTCATTGTTTCCAACACTTCTGTGGGTGAGCTACCATCACTGTTTTGTCTCTGATTTTCAGGAAGTCTTTGTTTAGGATTTCCATCGATTATGATTTCCCCGTAATCTTGTGATGCCATGATTAACACAAAATAGAAGGTTTTATGTTTGTAATAGTGAAGGTTTATTAGTTTTTCATAAGTAAAAAAAATATATATGCCAAAATTTTAATGTGGCCATGTTCAAGGCCCATTGTTGCAAACTTTTATGTGATACCATATGCAATAAACCTCAAATCTGCCAAAAAAAAAAAAACATTCATCCTTGAATAGCTTCGATATTCAACAGAGGTAGGATTTCTATTATATTTCTTGATTCTGAAGTTTTTTCTAGAGTCCTTACTGTCGCTAACTAACATTAACACCCAACTTTAATGTTTCCAAATCGACGATATAAGAAACACCTACTCCATTTTTTCAAATTTATTTAAAGTCCTGTGATTATAATTAATTTCCTATCTGTGTGCACCTATAACCATTACCATGGGACTAAACTACAACGATTTTGGGATTTCTGGCCTAAGCTTCTTATGTTAGACTATACACATATCCATGCCAAGAACCATCAAAGGACTTAGGTAAAAGTAGTGAGTTAGATTATACTCCTCTACGAAATGTTTTAATACATTGTAATTAGACCACTTTAATTTAAAATCATCTGGATAAGGGTTAGTGGTTTTGTAAGGCCTTCCGGGTAAACTCATCTTACAAATTTGCTATAACCCTTTTCCCATTTTAGCAATCCCACTCAGCTCCACCTGTCCAAACTCTAGCATCAACTGAACACTGTATTAACTACATTCATTGTACTTTAGGGTTAAAGGTTTTCCATGAGTTACATAGGCACTTTCTTAATCCGTAGCCCATTCAATACCAACGGAGAGGTAGGTCTGACGAGCATTTAATCCTAGCGAGGGCATTAAAAGTGGTAGGGTGTATGATAACATCGAGGCCATCACCTGACAAGTTATCCAATAAGGGTGTGCCAAGTCTATTTCATCACCTACCCTTTTGTACCCGCAACCTTTATTCTTCGAGGAAAGGGATTTTCTAGGTTAATGAACTTTTCTTTTTGTCATGGGGAGGTCCTCCGGAACCTAGCTCTACGATATTGACTCCTTGGAAAAGGGAAACAACTGAGAGGATTTCCTATGAAGGGAGTGACATCTATGTCTAACAAACTGGTAAGTTTTCATGTTATTTTTGCATCTCTAGTCGTGGATTAGTGATCGAGTTCTCCTTCCTTTGTAATCACCATGGATTGACCTACATGTCATAGTGATTATTTCTGACTGTGGGTAACTATTCCCTCATTGCCAAATCTCAGGGAGAAGGGTTCTGGAATTTTCCTCTCTCTTGATAATTAGTTTCCATTACCAAACCATCCTCTGTTCAGGGTAGTCCGAAGGGCTTGGTACCTCATTCTTATGCTTTCCTGGTGCTTTGTAAGTAGTTTTCCTTTAGGGCTTACTCATACTTCTCTCTTTTACTATCTCTGTATCATTGATTTGGTATTTTGTTTTCGCGAGAACTTTCCCGAATTTGAGAGATTAAACGTATGAGGATGGGAATTCCTATTATTGCAGTGTAGCCTTGTCCATACTGAAAGAACTTCCATTCGTAGACTCTAATTACCTGTCGCGGTGTGTTTTCTACAAATGGTATTGAGTAATTCTTTTCCACCCCAGCTCTATTCATCTGTCTCTAAGAGTTCTTTCGTGTATACCCCTTCATAGATTCATTATCTAGATCTTGAGTTGAACTAACAATTACTTATGGATCCTGTAATGTCTTACCGCAGTCTGTCATTAAATCTTTCTTTTGTTAACTTGAGAACCGATTTCATATTAGAATTTAGGTATTTTCATATTAATTGTTTTTTATTTTAATTCCTTATGAGGATCTTTTCTAGTAAAAATCTCTCGCTTCGCTTGTACCTTAGTAACTAGAGTATATTTATCCATTGTTTAGTGTTTTTGAGGTTTGGTGTTGGAATTGCTATTTTATTTACGAAAGTCATATTTTCTTGCATAACCTTTTTCTGGAACTGGATATTGAACTAAATATGGGGCCCTGTTTGATGCGAGGGTACCCATCAGTTTACTCAAGCTCGCTCCTCCCCATTTGGTTTGGGGACAACCACTAATGGGAAATGGAGCACACCCTCGGCAATTCCAAGATAAGTACAGGATCTGTTAAGTTATATTATGTGGATACATTCATTCATCTTCCTATTGTATAGTTCTAATGTTTTCAATGGTATAATTTTGCAGAGTTCTCGTCGGTGTACGGTTTCAAATATCCACGCCCATCCTTGGAAACCAAGGTATTCGGGTTCCATGCCTGTAACCCTCTTTGTCTCATCCTTTTGGTTCTAGAGGAAGGGCATGGTCCTTTTCCAATCTTTCTACTAACAATGTAGTTTTTGTTTTGGTTTCAATATCGTAGGAGTAACCCATCTTGGGGTAGTATTTCCTATCATTAGAAACAACACAGTAAGGGGTATTTATTTGTTTCAAAACTGGATGAGATATGTAATAGATTTCGTAAAATAATTTCATGATTTCCCTCCTGCTTACCTATAATAGCATATTGTTTCTTTCATCAATTTAATTTATTTAACACCATGTTGGCTTCGTCAAAATTAATATTTTGAATTAAATAAAGGAGCTCGGCTATTGTCGATTATGTGTGTATCTCACCTGTAATTGACTCCAGAAAGCATGATAGTAAATAAATTTGATTTGTGCCTATCCCGTGATCATGTCAAAGGCATTCCTCTTTCATTTCTAGGTGATTATGCTATTGTTTACATAGTTATTAATTTATTCAAGAGTATGTGTAAATCATGTGAAGTTTGAGGATGTCTTTTTTTTCCTTAGGCCTTCGCACCTCTCGTGACTAGTTCTGGTAATTTTATCAGTATTATCCGATTTACTCCAAAATTTAATTCTCATAATTCGATCTGTGGTCCCATAGACCAAATTTTCCTATAAATCTCCATTAAATATGATTACAGTTATCTCCTAATAATCGTGACTGTTCAGTTTGTACATGGAAGAATCTTAGCCAAATTCTATACTTCCGCTCATACTTTTGTATACCAGATAGTAAGTAAACAACCATACATATATATGTATACATTATTTAATTCACACTTGCATTTCATACACAGGTAACTCCAACCTGCAATACAATTTATTCGTGGGGTTTTTCCTATAGTGTTTTATCCTATTCATAGTAGTAATCCAATTTACATAATTTATTCTTCCTGGAGTTTCACCAGGCTTATCCTTTCAGCTAGTAAACTTATGGACGTTAGTATTCATAACATAAATAGGGTGAAACAAAGATAATCCATTCAGAACTAGTATATAACAACAATAATATGCGACAAAGGTAATCCATTCAGAATCAACAATAAGATGTAACAAAGGTAATCCATTCAGAACTAGTATAGGAACATTCTAGTAGTTCCTAAGTTCAATAGTATGCATTAAATATTTTGTCTCTAGTATTATTGCTATTTAGAATTAAAAGATTCATTCTATCAAGTATTTAACACTATAAAAATCATCCAAAGAAGGGGTTAGAATAATATATCTGAAATAATGCACGAAAGACAAAGGGAACAACCATGTTCCTCCCAACCGTAGAACTGGGCAGCCAAATCACTTGCTCGGGTCACCCCCTAGCCTGACCATGAATCCATGAGGGTGAACTTGAAATCTCCTCTTCAACAATGGTTTCTTCTTTCCTAATGTTCTCCTTGCCTCACACTTCATATTCAGTGTTCATAACAACAAGTAAACCAATAGTACGTCTTCCCACAATACGAGGCAGCATCCTGCCTCCTCACATATGATATTTAACAAACAATCCTTTTGCCTAGGTCTTTCTTCCCCCCCTTGGGAATTTTCGCAGCTTTCTAAATCCCTAATTTTCAGAGGCTACCAATGGCCAAATATCTTATTTTCCACTTGTAACAATCATCCCAGAGGTAGTTCCAACATGTTCCCCACTCATGGAGTCATGGTCAGCTGATTTTAACATGGTTGTTCCATTTGTCCTCCTGCAATCAATATAAAATATTTTGTTTTCATACAAGTGTCATAGTCAAATAGCTAGTTGGGTCAAATTAGATCTCTGCCCAATAGTCATAATAATTGATTACAATTATCAAATTCGAAATTCAGAATTTCCATAAATGGAAAAAATTTTCCAAATTCAATTTTACTAAAAACAAAATAATTTTCCAATAGATTTTAAATTCAAAAAATACTTTATTTTTTGGGGGGATGTCACAGAAGCGAAGTTGAGTTTTGAAATCCTCGAAACCTGAAGAGATGAAGGAGATAAGGACCATTGATCTGTAGGAGGACACACATCAACAGATCGTGTACTCCGGTTGGAACACTGCAGGAAAAAGAGAGCAAGGAAAGTTGAGATTTTTGAACCCCGAATACCCAAAGGGATTGTGACCATTGATTCAAGAAGACCACGTGTCGATAGATCATGAATTCTGGGTGGAAGCACCATGGAGAAAGAAAATTTTTAGAATTGAGGCTCTCGAAGCCCGAAAGGAAAAATCGATCTCATCAGTCGGTTTGGAGGGCCACATGTCACTTGGTTGTTAAGACTTAGGAGGGAGTGGATCCGAGGAAGAGGAAGGAAAGACGATAGATTGGAGTTTTTGATCGAAGGAATCTGTCAGAGACCGAGAGATCGACGATCACGCCTGATTATGGGACCAAAAATGTCTTGGAAGTTAATTTTCTGAAGGCAGGCCACAATCGAAACCACAGTTTTGGAGAAAGGACATGTGGAGCTCTATAGTGAATTATGGGGTGAAAAGCAGATTTCCCTCAAACCACCTTTTGCCGCACCTGCAATCGCATGGTCACATGAGAGCATCGCAAAAGGTCACATCAGCAGAAGAATGAGGAAGGATCTAGCGCTGCTAGGCTCCATATCATAGGTTACGCATTGAAGAGTAAAAAAGCCTTTGCGTGTATAATCCAACGTTGTCGATCAAACCAAATCTTATTGAAGGGTTGTTGTTTCACTTCATGGTTTCTTTATCAGTTACGATTCAGTTGCACTAACTGAATCATTGTTATGGGGCATTGGAATCATGGCTCTTGAGCATTCTGAGATTCCCGACATCGGCGTTGGATATTTGGAGTGTAACAGATGATGAGAGAAGGAATAAAGGAAACATGTCATGACAGAGGCAGGTTGTTGTTTCTTGGTAAAACAAGTTGAACTGTATGTGATCAAGGAGACAACAGGAACAAAGCGTGAAATATGAAGATATGAATAACATAAGTTGGACAGAGAAGAAATGGTGAAAACAACAGACTGTACGAGAAATTAAGTGAAATAATATGTGAGCAGGAACACACTGATGCAGGTAGAGAAGAGCAATGTAGCCAAACAATGATAAGAATGGTAATACATTGATAAATACTGTATCATTATAATAAATTTCAGAAAGAAAATATTAATATATAAGGGTGGTAGGGTGGTGCTAAGGAGAACTTGTGTCCTCAGAGTTTCAAGTGGGTGCTTGAACACAGGGAGTTGTAGCTTCCATCTAGTTGCAGCCAGAAAAACTAGGGTGGTAGGGTGGTGCAAGGGAAAACTATTGTTCTTTGTTGTACAGGTTGGTTCCTGTGTGACTGGAATTTGGTGCTTCCTTCCAGTTGGTGTTGGAACACTCAGGGAGTTGGTGCATCCTTCTAGTTGGTGCTAGAGAAACCAGAGAGTTGGTGTTGTCAGCAAGTTGCAGCTTGTAAAATAGAGGTGGTAGCCTCACATTGAGTTGGTTCTCAAAGATAGATAATGTACATGACTTAAAAGACTTCCTATCATTCAAAGAATAAGAGGTTTTCTCCCTTTATGGGTTACCTCGTGAATATATTTCTCTGTGTATATCATATGTGTGATTTATGATTTTTATCTCTATTTATCATGTCTTTGATAATCTTGATTATCACTTGGATAAGGTTAATAATATTTTAATAGGCGTCAAATTTTTTAAGCACAATAACAACTGATTCAACCCCCCCCCCTTCTCAGTTGTTTTAGTAATTCCAACAATTGGTATCAAAGTGGGTTCCTTTTCGCTAAAGGTAGATCAACATGACAATTCATGAAGGAACTTTGACCAATAAGCCTCCTCTGTTTTATGGAACAAATTTTTCTTTCCGGAAGGTTAGAATGAGAACATACATTATGGCCTTAGGTGCTGATGTTTGGGATGTTGTAGAGACTGGATATACAAAACCTGTTGTGCAAGATTTCAAATATGATAAGTTAGAATTTAGCTTCAATGAAAGGCAATGAATGCTATCTTGAGTGGGCTTGCTGAAGTTGAATTTTTAAAAGTAATGTAGCTTGATTTTGCCAAAGAGATGTGGGATAAACTCATTAGCAGTTATGAAGGAAATGAGAAAGTAAAAGATGCCAAACTTCATACATATAGATTTAAATTTGAAAAACTAAAGATGAATGAGGATGAAACAGTTAATAAATATTTCTTAAGATTTGAGGAGCTTGTGAATGCCATGAAGGGTTCTGGTGAAAATATTGAAGACACATTTTTAGTTCTGAAGATTTTAAGATCTCTACCTGATAGATTTAATCCAAAAGTTTATGCAATAGAAGAACTAAATGATCTTAAAACTCTGTCTATTGATAAACTTATAGGAACTCTAACTGCTTATAAAATTAGGACTAGTAAAGATAAACCCACCTCTAGAGAAGCATCATTTAAAGTAGATAAGAATGAGGATTTTGAACATGGTGAAATTGAAGAAAAAATTGTGAGAAGACTAAAGAAAGGATCAGGAAAGTACCAAGGCAAGTTTCCATTCAAATGTTTTAACTTTGGAAAGATAGATCACTTTTCTTGTAAGTGTCCACACAAGAATAAGGACCAAAACATTGAAGGTGAAGATAAGTACAAGTCCAAGAGACTTGGTCAAAATAAAGTTTATGTGTAAACAATGATGACTCTTTAGGAGACACAGATAGTGATTCTACTTTTGAAGATAAGGTTAATGAATTTATGCTTATGGACAAAGAGGATTACGATAATAAAAGCGCAAGAAGTTATGTTGATGATGAATAAGTTGTGGTTGACTTGGAAGGAGAACTGATCAATGCTCTAGAATAAATTTCTAGACTTAGATTTAAGAAGAAAAAGAAAAAACAATTGTTGATACAGTTTGAGAAAGACAGTAAAAAACCTGATGAAGACTTTGCCCTGCTAAAAGTGGAAATACAAGAGGAAAAGAAAATAGAGGACATTATGAAATAGTAGTTATCAAAAAACAAGGCAAGATGTGAAGCCTTGGAAGAAGAGGTAGTAAAAACCAGAAAATAGATGGAGACGTTTAAAGCATTGTATCTCCAAAATCTTCCAAGCATTAAAGCCTTAGCAAAACTGAATGACATTCTGAGCAAACAAAGATCTCCTTTGTTTAAGACTGGTTTAGGCTATGTAAGTGGTTGCAATCTCAGTAAATATGATATTTCACATGATGTTGATCAAAGAACTTATCGATCAATGATAGGCATTATTTTGTACATCACAACATCTTATCCTGATATAATGCAAGTTGTTGGAATGGTAGGTCATTATCAGTGTGCTCCTAAACAAAGTCATATAGCAGCTGTCAAAACGATATTCAAATATTTGAAGGGTATAATGACTTATGGTCTCTGGTATCCTAAAAATCACAATTTTCAATTAACTACATATTTAGATGCTAATTGGGAAAACTCTTTGGATGAGAGAAAGAGCACCAGTGGAGGTGCATTATTCTTAGGTGATTCTTTAGTTAGTAAGAAGAAGGGATCTATTTCATTATCAACTACAAATGCATAGTACGTTGTTGATGCTACTTGCTACACTCATATCTTATGGATGATACAAACTCTTGCATATTTGAAGGTCACTTATACTGATCCAATTCCACTTCACTGTGATAACACCAGTTCCATTAGTGTCTCCAACAATCCTGTTCTCCATTCAAAATCGAAGCATATACCAATAAAGTATCATTTTCTCAAAGAGCAGGTTACAAACAAAGTTGTTCAGCTGAATTATATTCCTTTCTCAGAACAAATTGAAGACATCTTTACTAAACCCCTAGCCAAGACACCATTTGAATATCTCTGTTATAAATTGGGTGTCATCCCTTATCTCACCTAAGAGAGTCCATCCTATTAGGGGGAGTATGTCTTGGTCGAATATCTGATACCTCTGAAAAGTACTGCAACAGCTCAAGGGGAGCATGTTTTCTTTGACATTGATGTCAAAAGGGAGAAAATGTGTGGTCTAGATGCTACAGTTGGAGGTATAAGAAGAATAGTGAAACCTTTCAGGGTTTCCATCAATGCCAAAGGGGGGTATTGTTGGCATGTTTTTATAGGAAGATTGTTCTTGTCATTGATGGAAAGAAAAACAATGATGATGGAGAACAAGAAAAGCATAAGCTAAGGGTGAGAAGCCTCATCAGTCGGCTGATCAAGAAATTGACCACGTTGATTGTCTAATATTACGTATGTCAGTTATATGAGTGACTGTGGGCTTGAGGACCGTTGGAAGATCATGACTGTCAGATCTACAAGCCAGATCAATGACATGGATGAATTGCAGAGAGTGAAAGAAGAATTAAACAACTCGCTAGTTCTAATCCCATAATTGGTCTAGATCGTCAGATCTCGTAAACCCAAATATCGACGATTTTGGTTGATCTAACAAACGATCAGATTAATTTGGATTAAGTCGTTACCATCGGATGCACAATCACCAGATCAACGACAGGGATAGATTGCGGAGATCGAAAGGAGAATTAAATTTCGTTCTATTTCTAATAAAACAATTAGTCAGGACCGTCAGATCTTATAGCCTCGAAGATCGACAATTGTGGTTGACTCACCAACAGTGCACAACTTCAAATTGCAGAGATTTGGTGATGATTTAAAACACTCACAAGTTGTGGTTCCGCAACCATCCTTGATTGTTGATTTTCTTCGAGTGTCTTCACAATCATTGGATCACTTTTAAGTGGAAGGATAGGATAAGCTAGAAGAGCAACACCAAAGATAGATCAAGCCATCGATCTAAGAACATGATCAATAAAAAAAAATTGGTTCACATCAAAAGTTTTGAGGAGTTTACTGTTTGGGGAATCTCACTTTGGAAGAATTGGCAACCTTAAAGTCAAATTACCCAAAGCCCGAAATCCAAAATCAATAAGGACCATCGGATCTGGAGAAAATGCGATGACCATTAGATTAGGAAGAACCACGTCAGTAGACCACGTCTACAAGTACATGTGGTAGACCAAGTTGGTAGACCATGTCAGAATACCACATCAACAAGGACACATGGCGCAATCATACAATGACAAGTGTCAAGTTGAATCGACACTTCAGGTACGTTCAAATTACGAATCTGAGTGACACATGGAAGCTACTTGGCTCGTGACACATCAACAAGTGATGTAAGAAATATACGTTGATTCGAGAGATTTAATTTTGGAGTTTCATCACCAACAAATGTCAAAAGTCCCAAATTCCCGAAGGAAAAAGTTCTGAAGTCGCTCTCAGTCATCGATCTAAGGTACATTTCGAGAGTTAGGAAAACCGTTAGATCTAGGATAAGTACAGATCTGATCCATTGGATCTGAGCGTCGAGGGTCAACGATCATTAGATCCAAATATAAATGCATGAAGGTTAATCCTTTGGATGAGTGCAAGACAATGGACTTGTCAAAATATCAAAGTCCCGAAGTAAGCAGGGACCATCCATCCTCAAGACTGACAAGTGATGCACGATCCACAACTATAGAGAGAATCACTTTGGGAGTTTTTGGTTGGGAAGGAAACTAGATCACCGAAGACCTGAGGGTCGAGGAAGATCTAGGCCATCGGTTGCCAGAAGGACGCATGGAAGAAATCTGTGCAGTTCAGGGAAAAACACTCTGGGTAAAAGTGAAGGAAGCGAAGTTGAGTTTTTAAATCCCCGAAGCATGAAGAGCCAAAGGATATGAGGATCATTGATCTATAGGAGGAAACATGTCAAAATATCATGTACTCCATTTGGAACACTTCAGGAAAAAGCGAACAAGGAAAGTTGAGATTTCCGAGCCTCGAATACCCGAAGGGATTGTGACCATTGATTCGAGAATACCATGTGTCTATAGATCGTGAATTTTGGGTGGGAGCACCATGGAGAAAGCGGAGTTTGAGAATAGAGACTCTCGAAGCCCGAAAGGAGAAATCGATCTCATCTGTCGGTTTGGAGGGCCACATGTCACTTGGTCGTTAAGAATTAGGAGGTCATGGATCTAGAGAAGAGGAAGGAAATAGAACATATTAGAGCTGTTGATCAAAGCAATCTGTAAGAGACCACAAGATCGATGATCATGCCTGATTGCGGGACAAAAAATTACTTGGAAGTTAATTTTCTAAAGGTTGTCCGCAATCAAAACCACAGTTTTGGAGAAAGGACACGTGGAGCTCTGTAGTTAATTGCGGGGTGAAAAGCAGATTTCCCTCAAACCACCTTTGGTCGTGCCCGCAATCGAATGGTCACATGAGAGCATCGTTTAAGGTCACATCAGTGGAATATTGATGAAGGAGCTAGCACTTCTATTCTCCATATCAGAGGTTACGCATTGAAAAATTCAAAAAGCCTCTGCGTGTATACTCCAACGACGTTGATCAAACTGAATCTGATCGAAGGGCTGTTTCTTCACTTTGTGGTTTCTTTATTAGTTATGATTCAGTTACACTAAATGAATCATTGTTCTAGGGCATTGGAATCATGGATCTTGAGCGTTCTGATATTCCCGACATGGGCCTTGGAGATTTGGAGTGTAACAGATGATGAGAGAAGGAATAAAGGAGCTGTGTCATGACAGAGGCAGGTTGTTGTTTCTCAGTAAAACAATTTGAACTGTATGTGATCAAGGAGACAGCAAGAACAAAGCATGAAAGATGAAGAGATGAAGAACATAAGCTGGACAGAGCAAAAATGGCGAAAACAAAAAACTGTATGATAACTTAAGCGCAAGAATATGAGAGAAGGAACACACTGATGCAGGAAAAGGAGAGAAGGGTAGCTGAATAGTGATGAGACTGATAAGACATTGATAAATATTGTATCACTGTAATAAATTTCAGAAAGAAAAGATTTATATCTCAAGGTGGTAGGGTGGTGCTAGGTAGGATTGTTTTCCTCAGAGTTTCAAGTGGGTTCTTGAACACAGGGAGTTGTAGCTTCCATCTGGCTACAACCAAAAACACCAGGGTGGTATGGTGGTGCAAGGGAGAACTATTGTTCTATTTTGTATAGGTTGGTGCCTGTGTGACTAGAAGTTGGTGCTTCCATCTAGTTGGTGCTAGAACACTCAGTGAGTTGGTGCTTCCTTCTAGTGGGTGCTAGAGAAACCATAGAGTTGGTTCTCTCAGCAAGTTCCATCTTGTAAAACAGAGGTGGTAGCCTCACATTGAGTTGGTACTCAAATATAGATGATGTACAGAACTTAAAAGATTGACTATCATTCGAAGAAGAAGAGGTTTTCTCCCTTTATTTGTTTCCTCATGAATATTTGTCTCTGTGTATATCATATGTGTGATTGATGTTTGTTATTTTTTTTCTCATGTCTTGCATAATCTTGATGATCACTTGGATAATGTTAATAATATTTTAATAGGCATAAAATTGTTTAAGCACTGTAACAACTGATTCACTCCCCCCTCTTATTTGTCTTAGTAATTCCAAAACTCTATTATTCTAACCCTTGATCGAATGGTTTCAAATCCTTATCACTCCACTCTATAGTCTTTGATTATGTATCAAAATATGACGGTCTATACCCGTTCTCCCACAATATCAACAACCATTGTAGCTCTTCGATTATATCCACAATGAATTTATAATGATTGACCCTTATAGTGGTCAACGATCATAAAACGAAATACCCATTTCGAATTTTGTTGAAGGATATGTTTCTTCCTCAACTCTTAAACCTGCAACTAACTTGAGACCTAGAAATAGACTTAAAGCTCTGCAATTATACAATGTTTGAAAGGAAATCGATCCAATGGTTTTAAACCTCATTCAATCTTTAAACATTATTTAGAGATTCCTTTCCCTTACTAATCCATATCAATGAACCCATATATACTCCATATGGCAGAGATTCTTAGCACATACCTAATGAACAGAGAGTTTCAACAAACACACATAAGTTTAACGTTTATTATGACAAAGTTTCTTTGCACATGACAAACAGAGACTTAACATTATGAGTGACTTGATTGGAATGTAATACAGGTGGAACTAGAGGGATAATTCCATATTGAACCTTAATGCATCATGGACAAGAGAGAAACAATTATTGAGAATTGAGTCATCGTGAAAAGCAATTTCAAATGGAAGCACTTTGGAGAAAATGAGGCTACATGGGAGATGGAGGATGCCATGAGAATGTCATACCAATTTGTTTTTCTTTATAATTATATATATATGGTATTTTAAACATTGAGGACAATGTTTACTTAAGGGGGAGAGGAATGTAACACCATGTTTTCCCCCATAATTGTAATTGTGCTAAAAATTCACATAATTATGATTATGAAGCTTGTACTTATGTTGATATTAATGAAAAACACCAGATGACTTACTAAGAGGGAAAATTCTTGAGAGTAATAGACATGATGTCACAAGAGGGAACTGATGGAGTGGGATGGATGAGGTGGATCAGAGAGGTGGAGTGGAGAATATTCAATGAAGAAAATAGGAACTTTTCTTAACACTTCAACCTGCACTTGCAAATTGAATACACCACTCGCGCATGTACTTGAAATTGCAAGAGATCATCTGAACTCTTAATGAGGGAACCATATTGGTGGTTGAGGAAGTTAATAATACTAAAATATTGATCTCTTGAGGAGATGAGGGGTCTAGCCTAGAGAATAGGACACCAAAAAAAATTCCCTTTTAAAATTACAGACCCCAGATACCAGGTTTCATTTGTAGGAAGTCATGGGAATCCGAAGGGATTGGTGGAAGAAGAGGAAAAAGTTGGAAAAAAATTCTCTAGAGAAAAAAAATATTAAGAGACAAGCAGGAGGGAAAGGATAAGGAAACACACAGGGAAAAGGGAACATTGAACAAAGGCCTTCGAGGGCACATCATGAAGAAGAGAGGAAAATGGAGATCTTTCCTTGAAGAAAAAGGTAGCTCGTGATAGAGGGATATAACTTTGTATTTATTGGATAATAAATGAAACTGGTAAGGGGAGACCATCAAGGAATTGTGTAGTAGAGAAGAGATTCCTTTGTGCATAGGAAATCTAGTAGGGAAGGTACCTGATAAACTTGTGTAAGCCCCAATATTAGTGGGAAGGGGGAAATTTCTATTGTTTTCATTGGATGAAGGAGAATAACCTTCCTAGATCATTCTGGGATTGGAAACTAGATGAATCATTCCCCTTGTGTTTACGCTTAAATCCACTAGGACTGAAACGATAACCTCACGAGGATGTAGATCCCCCTGCGTTCTTACAGAGTTGGTACTCTTCTTCATATTTTCTTGGGATTTCTAAATATTCAAAATGTGGGACTTGGTACAAGTTTGTCATAGTAATTCAAATAAGTGTACATATTGCAAGAAAATAATAGGATTTTTCTTTTCTTATTTTTAAAGAAAGGACCAAGAATCACACACTTCACACAATTAAACATAATAAGAAAAATTTCCTCACATCCATCATAGGTTAAGATAAATATTTATGATCACATAAAATAAAAAGAAGATGGTCTTCACACATAAGAGAACTTTAACAGAGTGGACACATCTATCTGTTGGGTTATCCCATCTCATTGGATTACTTCATTTTCTACCATACAAAGCTTCAAATGGGGTCATATTCAATGAATCTTGATACCCATTATTATAGGCAAACTCAACCAGGTGCAAGTAATCTTCCCATGTAGATGGCTTATCCGTCACATACATTCTTACAATGTCTTAAGTTATTTGGTTGACCCTCTTTGTCTTCCCATCTAACTATGGATGGTATGTTTTACTAAGGTTTATATTTGTACCAAATCCTTTAAATAAACCCTTCTATAAATTCAAGTAAACTTTGTGTCTCTCTTTCAGACAATTATCCTAGGTATCCCATGCAATCTAGAGATTTCCTTCATGTAAATTTATGTAATATTACCTACTGAATGATTTGTTTTCAGAGGAACAAAATGAGCATCCTTTGTCAATTTGTCAACCACTACCACAATTAAATCATTTTTCCTTGTTGTCCTTGGAAACTTTGCTATAAAATCAATGGTTATCACTTCCCATTTCTTCTCTAGGATTGGTAATGGTTGTAGAAACTCTACTAGGTGCCTATGGTGAGCTTCTTTCACCTTCTAAAATTCCATACATCCGGTGATGAAATAAAAAACATCATTTTTCATCCCCAGACAAAATAATTGGCTTCTTACTGTTGTAATTATTTTTTGGTAACTGGGATATCCATCATATGGAATATTATGCATTTCCTTTAATACCAAATTCATAATTTCTTTGGAACTAGGAACATAAATTCTATTTTTATAAATAAGTAACCCATCTTATTTTATCTCATACTATTTCATTTTTTGTTGTACATCCTCTTGCTACAATATTTCCTTTACATGTAGGAAATGTTGACCTGTAACAAAAACATCTAAATTTTTTCCCTTCAAGTCTGACTGATTCATACTGACAGTTGTAGCATGCATAATATGTACCTGTCTACTAAGTGCATCAACAAATTTGTTTTCTTTTCCCTTGATATGCTTGATATCAAAGTCACATTCACTTAAAAATTCAAGCCATATTGTTTTCCTGGCATTCAAAGTTGGCTATTCAATAAGATACTTGATACCACTATGGTATGTTCTTAATTTAAATCTCTTTCCCACGAGACAATTTCTCCACATATTCAACGCATGAACAATGGAAACAATATCCAAGTCATGTGTGGCATAGTTCCTATCATTCTCTTTAATCCTTCGGGATTCATAACAAATGACATGTCCATTTTGAGTGAGTACTCCATCGAGTCCTTCCTTGCATGCATCTGTATATACCACAAAAATTTCATTTGGGTCAACAATTTTTAGCACAGGCCCACTAGTGAGTAACTCCTTCAACAAATTAAAGTTCTCTTCACATTCAACTTTCCATTCAAATTTAATTCCCTTCCTTTGAAAAGAAGTGATGGGATGAGACATTTTAGAGAATCAGACTCTAAAACTTCTATAGTAATTGGATAACCCCATAAAAGATCTGACTTCTGAAATGTTCTTGGGCACTGGCCATCCTCTAATGGATTCCATATTCTCTAGATCCACTGCTATGCCCTGTTATGAAATAACGTGCCCCAAGTAATTGATCTTCTCTTGATAAAAATAGCACTTACTTAGCTTGGCATACAACTAATGTTCCCTTAGCACTTGCAATACCAATATTAGTTGATGTTCATGATCCTCTTCAGACTTAGAATAGACAAGTATGTCATCCAGGAATACTATGACAAACATACCCAAGTAATTTCTGAATATGCCATTCATTAAGGAAATAAAAACAACTGGTGCATTGGACAATCCAAAAGGCACCACTACAAATTCATAATGCCCATACCTAGTTCTAAAAGTTCTCTTATGGATATATTCTTCTTTGAATCTTACCTGATGGTATCCCGATCTCAAGTCTATCTTCAAAAATATCTTTGCTCCTATTAGCTGATCAAAGAGGTCATCAATTCTGGGTAAAGGATACTTGTTCTTTATAGTATACTTATTCTGTTGCCGAAAGTCAATACATAGCCTCAAGGTTCCATATTTATTTTTGAAAATGAGCACAGGTGCTCCCCAAGGTGAAACACTTGGGTGTATGTACCTTTTCTTCAGTAATCCCTCCAACTACATTTGTAATTATTTTAACTCTGGTGTGCTCATTTTGTAAGGTGTTTTTGACATCGGGCCATCTCCTGGCACTAAATCAATAGATAAATATATTTCCCTTTTTGGCAGCAACCCTAGTATTTATTGGAACACATATTCAAATTCTTGTAGTACCAAGAAATCTTCAAGGCTTGGCTCCTCCACATGGGTTTCATACAAATGAAACCATTTTCTGAAACATCTCTTCAGCTATAAGACTAAAATCTTATTTATAGAGATGGGTCTTGGAACTCCCTTCAAAATGTTGTATTTTCCATCTCCATCAAGACATGTAAATGTCTTGTTATGACAACATGATGCTTGTCCAACCAATACATTCCAATAAGAATATCATAAAATCCTAATGGTATGATATTTAGATCAACACTAGTATTCACACCATTAAGACTTATGGTACAACCTATGACCATATCATGGATTCTCCTCTTGGTTCCAATGGCTAGCTGAACCAAACTTGATTTCCCAAGCTTACTTTTCTAAAAATGTAATCTATGCACTATATTAGGATCAATGTAACAATGACTTGTTGTTGAATCAATTAAAATAACAATAGACTGATTAATGATCTTACCTTCCACCTCAACCATATTGGACTGGTACTCTTCTTGTCGATCATCTAAGGTTGCATAAACCCTTCCCATGTCCTCTATTGTGGTATCTTCTTGGACGTTGTGCACAATCTTCACTTTGTCCTTTATGTGTGGGAAATCCTTATATAAGTGATATCCCTTGCATCCCCAACATTGGATTGGTCACTAAGGAGTCTTATTTCTTGGGTTCATCCTTAGTATACTGATACTGATGATTTTTATTAGGCTCATTTCTATTCAAATGAGGTTTGAATCCCTTCTTCCTCTGATCAGACTTCTCCTTCTTATTATCCTTCCAATACTTATGCATGGACTCTCTTCCCTAGCCTTTCTCATACAAGTACTTGGCCTTCCAGATGGTCTCAGTCAAGGTCTTGGGATCATCATACCGAATATTTTCTTTGTAAAAGGATGGAAGTCCACTCTAAAAACCTCTGTATTTTCACATTTTCATCATTTATAAACCCAACATGATTTAAAAACCCCAATAACTTCTTCTCATATTATGCCATAGTCATACTTCCCAACTTGAGTTCAAATAACTCCTGCATTTTCTTGTCACAAAAAATCTTTGAAAGGTAATCCTTCTAAAAGTACTTCTTGAATTGATTCCAGGTAATCCTATTCTCATTAACATGCTCAACTTGATTCAGTTGATCCCACCACATAGCATCTTTCCATGTAAGTGGTAAGTGAAAATTATGACTTCTAGATTTGAAGAATAGTTATGCAATTGGAAATATCTCAAGAGTCCAAGCAACCATGCTTCAACATCATCTTCCCTTTCACTTTCACAATCAAAGGATGGTGGCTTGAGCTTCCTCAATTCTCCTTGCAAACTGTCCACTTCATGTCTCCTTCTTTGGTGCCTAATAGGATAAACCTCTGGACTACTTATGGAATATTGAGATGCATAAAACTTTCTTGTTGAGTAAGGAGGTGAGTGATGTCGATGAGATCTACTAGCACTTCTGGAATAACCATATCTTCCACAACCATCTGTTATTTCATGATACCTGCCTTCTTCCTCTCTTTTTGAGTCATTCTTGGCTTGAACTTGCAACTGATTTAAGCTTTGCAGCACTCGATCATTTATCTGAATTTTCTCTCTCATCATCCTTTCATTGTTTGCCTTTTAGCTCTGCACTTCTATTTTTAGGCTTCTTATAGTTTCTATCAAAGTTTCTTGCTCCCCTCGGTCCTTGTGTCCATTGGATTTTGTCTAAGCATTACCAACTCTGTTATTATGGCCCTCAACCTCTTTATCATGGATGGATGCTCCCTCGCCTTCTTCCATTTATTCAATACACATTCTGAGATGATATGTTTAAACTCCTTAATTTTTCAAAATGTGCAAGCGACCATTTTGTCATAGTTAAGTATATAACATAATTTTTTTCCAAACAAGGCTACAATTACATTCAATTCATGAAGAATATCTATATATATAGATATATAGATATATAGATAGATATACACCTTCTTCTCCCATTTATTCCAAATGTCAAATTCCTGAACTCTCTAGTGCTTCATCACTTTGGCAATCCGGTCTTCGGGTCTCCTGAATATCTCCCACAAGAAAGCTTTAAAACCCCAGAACCGTCGTACTCCCGAACCTCTTTGACTTTTGAGGTACATGTAGTGCAACTAACATAGTGTAAGATGGTGACATGTGGTCCCCATGTGTCATACTGTTGATGGTCCAACATGGCCATCAAATGTGCCATTCCGACTGAAACATGGCATGACTAGGGGATTTCCACGTCACCCCTGGTGAGATCATCATCCCACCTGATACCCTATGCTTCGACACTTCATGGATTTGGACTTCGGTGGATTCCTTGACTCAACACCATGTTCCTCCCAACGCTGAATCCTCAAACCGCCTTAACCCTGCATGGTTGATCTGGAGACATGTGTCCTTTTTAATCAAATAGTCTGGATGAGCTCTGAACTTTGGAACTTTAGGATATTTCTTCCCATCAGCTTAAGGAATCACTTCTCCCAGAGTGTCGAACCTCCAAACTATCATGAGATCTACGACTCACACATGCTAGTATGTAGATCGAATAGATGGAGTCTGATCTTCTCCACTTTTCTACATCTAATGGCTCTGATCGTCCCTTGGCTAAATCAAATGGTCAAGCACTTCTCCCCATGATCTACGACGTAGATCCACTCCGGAACTTCGGATCTTCTGGGATTCAGGCTTCTTTTATGACAAGGAACTTAAAATTGTCTAAGTAGAAAAGTATGAAGGACTTGAGGGTTTAATCTCTATGCTCTTTTATAGGATCTGACGGTTGTGGAGGATTCATATGCTTCCCGAATATATCCTATGACCGTCGTGATTTCCCAAACCGCTACACCTCCTGAGATTTCAAACATTGTTAAGGGGCACTCCCAGCGCCTTCTCGAACTCAACAACTTAATTTCTCTGTTAAACTTTTTCTTCAATACCGGTTTACATGGCCCATCTAGGATTATTTTTGGAACTTGGCTCTGATACCAAACTGTAACACACCCAACCACCAACATGTCGAGAATGTTAGCTACAAGTCGCTTCTCTGGAATAATTCGGTCCCTACTCTTGTTTTTCCTAATAGGGAATGCATGAAAGGTTCACATGTATTGATCAAGATTTATTAGAAGAATATAAAGATTGAATCATATGACATGGACAATAATACACAACAAGTATTCCTACTCTAATAATATTGAATTCAATCATAAATAAATGCACAAAAAAAAATTAATATACAGGTGATTAATACCATAACATAGAGCACTTATCTTTTATAGAATAAGACACCAACCGGTTGTAGACCAAGGATGATCCACCCAATCATAGACAATAATATTCCAAGTCTCAACAACAATGTCACCCCCGATCCAGGGCTATGAATCCACAAGGATGGTTCCAGAGTGTTAACTGGATTCCCAAACCAGTCAACACTCAAGCTCTCATAGGATTCCCTAGCACTCACAATAATACAAGTACCCATCTCTCTTCTACCCATCCTGGACCACCAAGAGAATGGACCCCCACCATTCTCTTCCATGCAGTCCCTGAGGAAGTCCTTCTCCTTCTAGGGATCTAGTGCAATTGGTCCATAATCTCCATGGTGGGACTCTCAGAACTTGCAGTTCTAACAAAGGTTGGACATGAGCCACAACATTGCAAACATGTAAGCCTTGATTCACAGTTGGATTACACCAACAATATCCACAACCAACAAAAATGTGGTTGTTCTTCAGTAGTTCGTCTTCCTTTCTCCAAGCCAACCGTGAATGAGAAAAGATCAGTGAGTGAAGGAATGAATGGAGTGAAGACTCCATGAGAGAGGATGAACAATGAACAAATCATGTGAATGAATGTTGGAGGTGACCAACAAAAAAAACACAATGGGGATGGGAATCAGAGTGAGTGAATGACCAAAAATGAATGAGATAATTAGCCAATGGGAGAACCCGCTCTATAGACCAGGGACAGGTTTTGTAAATTGTGGGGATCAAGAGCCTCTTGTCCATCCCCCAAGAAGTTTATGTAACAAACTTCCTCCATTAAAAAAAATGGGTCATTTAATAAATAAATTAAACACTTAGCCCCTCAAGCCCCCTCTTTTCTGGAATTATATCCCCCTATACCTCTAGTCCTTATCTGTCTAGAAACCAGTGATTTATCTATTAGTAATAATTATCACACATTACATTTCTTATGCACACTGGCCTTTTAATAATTGTTTCGACACTCTGGCCTCTCAAAAATGTAACAATACCTTATTTAGTATGGGGGCTCAAAACCTAGGGTGTTACAGGCTAGGTCCACCTCCATGAGATTTTTAAATAGTTCTTCCCTCCTTGATATGGCTTGGATGCATTCTTCAACAATCTTATTCAATTTTTTTATCTTTTCTTTCCAGCATGCGTTCAACTACTTGATCTGACTTGGAGAGGGAAGGTCCTCCTCTCTTCTTCAAAGCTCTATCATGTTTGAAACTTTAACACCAAAGGGTACCACAATGTCAAGGTAAAAACCTTCTCTATTTTTTAGGTCAACTTGAAAATACTCATGGAAGGCATGCACCCTCGAGCCCTTTTATATTTTCAACATACTTGAGATTCAGATTGTGGAAATGGTTTGCAAATTCATTGCTTTTTTTAATATTTATGAATACAAGTCCGTAATTTTCCAATGCAAGGGTATGAATTTATTTTTTCGTTTCTCATGAAAAAAATGAAGCCATAAATTATATTTGCTTGCAAATTTTGTAATAAACATCATGTCGGATATATGGCATGGAAGAAGGGAGGGATTTTCCTTAGAACCGAAAATCTGGATAACATTGTAATTTTCCATTTTCTCCAACGTCCCCTTTTTATCTAGGAATTTACTTTCCTGGGAGGATATTCTGGGGGTGTCTTTTCCAAACAAAAATCCTTTAAAAACCGAGACAAAATCATTGAAAAATTCATAAAAGTGCAAAGAATATTTGTGTCTCCACAACGCTTGGTACCAAAAGGTTACTGGGTCGAATTCATAGTTAAACTTCTTACAAATAGACAATTTAGGAAATTGACAACAATATGCTACCAAAAAAACCAAATACGAATACATAAATAATTTCTTATCCTTTTTATACTGTGATAATTGGGAAGAGATTTCAATAGAAATCATCTTTCCCCAATCGAAAATGTCTTGCTCCTTGATAGTAAAATATAAGATATAAAGAATTATACGAGAAATGTTGGTGGTATTTTCTTGGCATGTCACTCTGGTGAATAACCAAGCAATTTCCTGAAATGGTTTTTTGAACGAGTCGACCTGCAACCTAGTATTATCTTCAAGGATGGTCGCAGGATTCTCCAAGAATTTAGGCAAGAGTTCTAGGCCATTTTCATTCTTTTTCAAGAAGTCCCTACAATCGTCACCTTTGAAAGTGAGTGTTGGCTCTGGGAGCTTTAACATTTTATGGAACACTTGAGGTTAAAGACATACTGGAGAATGGTCTTGAAGTTGAATAATCCACTGACTTGGTATATATTTCTCAGCACACTAGACAACTAGTTCCTTGCAGTCGAAAAACTCAGGAACACATCCTGCATGAGAAATTCCAGATGTCTAGATCACTTCCTTCTAAGCATATGGGTATGAATAGTAAGAATACGCTCTGTACCACTAAAAGGTATGTTCATTGTGTCCAAAAATGTTCCAAGCATCTCCGCAGAACTTCCTTCGAGTTGTTGTTGCAATAGTTTGATGAGATCGTTCTTTTAATCCAGATAATATTTGAAATGAACGCTTGCGAGAGATAATATAATCTTTCGCAAATCATGATTTAATGTGGTTTCATGAGAAATATCCTAGATCCATTCTCTTATTAATGACAATCTTTACAAAACATGCATGCTGAGTTATTATCATTAAACCATACTAAATGCATATTGGGAAAAGTGCGAAGGTGGCAGGGACGAATGAGAGAAATTAGGATTTGGGAATCTTTGTGAACCCGCGAACCCCCAGTTGCGAAAGATCGAAAATTTTCTAAATATTGTAATGCGGTTGGTCGGACTCAATATAGGAGAGATGAGATACTTAGGAGCTCGGGGAGTCTGATGGTTAAAATGTAGATCGTGGATCTTTTGGGTGCAAAATGTATATTGCGGAACATGGGATATGAAAGATTGAAACTGTGAACCCGGGAACCCACGAATGCAGAAATGACTAAGTATAGAATAATGTGGCAATTGGTCGAACTCATGATATGGGAGTATGGATGGATATGAGGATCCGTGAGTTCGCCAACCTACGAACTCACCATTTTTGAAAAAACAAATAAGTATAATAACTAGAAAAGGAGAATAGAAGGGAGAAAAGAAAATGGGAATTAGGGTAAGTATAGAAGAGGGAGAAGAAATGGACACAAATTTCAGGATGGCTCAAATTTAGGTTCGGGATGACAAACCTAGTGGCCTGGTCTACAAATTGACAAAAACCTCCATTTTTTTGAATACCCTTCTATATCTCTATCTTTGATGTTATTTTTCTATAGGATAAACAATTCAGTTGTTGACAAAACTATAGACATAGATAGAGTAGGATATGAAGATTTCAAATATATATATATATATATATATCTATATATTAAAATTAATTGTTTTTACTATTTTTAATCTATTTTTGTCTTCATATATATCAAAATCCTAGAATACATACCTCTCTTATTTATGCTATAACGTTTTGTCGGCTTAACCATTTCTCAAATTAGCTATCTGAGGAACTAGAGGAGAACGATACCTATGATCCAAAAACATATATTTTTTTGATCATGTTAAGGCCCTCTTATCCATCACAAACAAAATATGTTGTAATTTCAGGAATATGTTGACTTTGATAATTTAAAAAAAATATTAAATTAATACTAAAACTTTCCAAAAAATACACGGCACAAGAAAAACATGTTCTCTACAAGTATACAATATTTTGGAATGAAATTACATCGTTAAGGTACTCAACACCTACACGAACAAAAACATATACCTTATATTTTGTGGGAAAAATAAGATACCGCTATTAGAAAAAAACAAATTTGACATAGTTATTCACAATTTCTATGAATAAAAGTTGTATATTTGGAAAGATAATTCAATTTGTACATTTCATATTCTTACACCATATTCAAATTAAGTGTAAAAGTACCCTTAATAATCCATCCAAGTTAATAGATTTTGTTTTTCCAGGTTTTCATTGACACTAACGCATCATGAGAGACCATCATTAGCTTTCACTCACCCTAATAGATCATTGGTTTTCCCCATAAATATTTGTGTTATATTCATGAATGTTTAGATATGGTCTTGCAATGAATAAATCAACTTAGATATGAATCAATATAGTGATTTGAAATACTAGGGGAAGAAAATATTGGTGTTTGTGTGTTACTTCTGTGCAAGGAGCATGTTGCAAGGACTAGAGCTTGAACTCAAGATATGAAACAACCAAGACGTATGAGGAAAACCCTCAAGGTATGCCTTTCTCTCCCCTCTTGGTATAAAAAGGAATTTCTTGTTTACATCTAGGGAAAACATTAGAAGTCTAGCCGCATTGTCTCTCTAGGATCAATAGGTAGATCCTAGGGAGATATAACTTACCATACTGGTGAGATTCCTCTGTAACAAAATTGGCAACTCCATTGGGGAATAATCTTTGATTCTTCTCTAGTTTAGAATTCCTTGCCAATGATCCTTTGTTGTTTGTTTGTGATTTAATTTATTTATTTGTTGGTTCCCCTTCAGAGTTTAGATTTCTAATATCTGATAGATATGAGATAGATATTTGTCTTTCAAATAAAATTTGCATTCGTCGCATGATGCATTATTAGTCTCATGTGACTCATTTCTTGTTGTGGGTTCTCTGACCACAATGATCCTTGTAAACAAGGGAAATTGTAGAGTGACTAGATTTTTGAGAATATATATGAATTTTCTGAACCAAAAGACTTATGGTTGGTCTATGTAAGCAAATATTGTCTCTACTTGAATCCTTTTGTCACACTAGTTTCCTTCAATTTTCATTTCAAGTGTGTTTGTGTGGCTTGTGTGGGTTGCTTGGTTAACTTTATTCATTTTAAAAGTGATCCATTGAAGTTCGGAAATTCTACCAACATATTTGATAAGATATGGTAGTGTTTGATATTGATTACATTTGGTCATTCATCCTTGTGTGGTTAGTGCTCATTACTAGATCTATTTTCTTAGGTAATTTTGGGGTGAGATTTTTGTAGCGTTATTGGAGTGGGATTTTTAGCATCACTACCAATTTCCTACAACCCTTTCTTATTGATTTTCTAGTTTTCCTTTTTAATATTGTGTCCTTGATTAGATTATGAAAAATTTTCATTACATTTGGGAAAAACAAATTGCAATCATACTAGCTTTTGAAGAATTAGAACAAAAGTGCATTGGTGAAGTGTTTAGTCTGAATTTTTATAAGAATTTTGGATCTGAAATGTTTGTATGGTTTCTTAGTGTTTGAGGACTATGTTTTGAAGCTTAAAAATAAAACGAAAAAATTACTTCCCTCCCATGGATAGAATTCATTAAAGTGAACAAATTGCATTGGATTCTTTGCATTACTTGGTTGGGTCAAGAGTCATAAACACCATAAATGTTTCATTCGTTTCCCTTTGACATAAGCAACAACCATAAAAGGAATTGCATAATCTAAAATCTACTAGAAAATTTTATTTCTTAGTGAACCAACAATAGATAGGCTTATGGACTTGGAATAGGATTAGAGAGTAAATTCTCCAAGGCCACCAAAATGAAACCTAGAAGTCATTAACGAGTGTAAAATCCATTTTTGCAACCAGTGTGTGGGGAAGCTCCTATAATATAGGAGTTAAGCACGAGGTCACATCACGAAAAGTAGGGAGATTACCCCTCTCTACTTTTTTTGGTTTTTATAGTATCACTTCGAATACTATGTATACGAGGGTTTCATTAGTGAAACACCTATGTGTGAGGTAATGCATTGAAAGCTTCAAGAATAGTTACCCTTCTCTTACATGTGGTCAAAACTTTTACTATTCGTCGACTCATTGATTGTGAGGTAGTAGCCTTAGTAACCATTCTTAGGTAGCTACAGACATGACTGGAGGTGGAACATGTTAATATTATGGTAGTTGTGGGAGGTATTTACCCCCATGTGTGAACCTGACGAGAATAGAAGACTCCGGGAAGCAAGAGAAACCCTAATGAGTTGGCTAATAACCCTAGAAGCTTTGTCAGCTCAAGAAGATCATTTATATTAGGCTATTAGCCTCCAAGAGAATAAGTCGGCCAAAAATAATAATAATATACTGAACAGACACATACCCAAAAGGAGAGGTCGACCCCAACAAAACTGGCAGGATTACTATAAATACAGGGCACCAGTTCTCATTTACAACATCTCAAAATTGCAGTTTCCCAGTTGGTGCGCACTGCAGTTGCAGTTAGTGCGCAGGTTTGGAGGAGGGTTGCAGGTGCAGCTACAGCAGCAGCTAGTTTCAGTATTGGCTTGGATTTCTCTTAGCTAGCATTTGGGACTATCTGATCAATCTTTTGTGTTGTGTTATCCTTGGGGAGAGATGCGTTGTCCTTTTTTTGGCTATCTAGCCTAGGGTTTGCTTCCGGAGGAATTCTCAGTCAAGGTTAAGGTGCTCGGAGGGAGGCTTCGACCTGTGGTTGGGTGACAAGGGTATCATCAATGGTAAAATGAGCACACCATCTTCTATATTCTAAAAGGTTATGGGCCCACACCCCTTCAGTCAGCCTAAAACGCTGGAAGGAAACATAACCGCTAGACATTGAGCTCGTTAAGGAACTACCGCTAGGGTTACTAGTAGGAGCAGCTTCCAAAAGCACTGCAGCTAGGGTTACTAGCAGAAGTAGTTGTAGAAACCCTAAACCTCTTGTCGAGGCACCTTTAGTGACGAGATTGACCTAATCTCTAGATAGATCAGTGCGTCCTAGCCTAGCGCATCTCTTGGTACTCTCAAAAGGCCAAGACGTGAAGTTTGGATTTTCGGTCAAATCTAGGGTTTGACCAAGTCAAGCAAGCCATGATGAACTCTATGAAGTCTGAGAATAAGTTAGATGGAGATTCAAACTTCAGAGCGTGGAAGACAAGGATTGACCTCATCCTTACCAAGAATAAAGTACTGGATATTGTGAAAGGAAAGATCGTGAAGCCAGAGTTTAAAGAAGGAGAAGAGAAGGAACCGCAGAACGTTGCAGCTATGGAAAAGTTCAAAGACGTTGACATCAATTCCATGAGTATCATAGTGGATTCCATAAAATACCACTTGATACCCTACATATCCCATATTGACTCATCGAAGAATATGTATGATGCCCTAACAAATCTCTTCTCAGTTAGAAACATTGGACAAGTTATGAGTCTGAAGAATGAGCTCCGTGACATGAAGATGAATGATGACGACAGCATAACATCATACTTTGTAAGGATCTCCCAGCTAAGAGATCAACTACAAG
>ML778961.1:171434-191192 GCA_009831015.1 Picea engelmannii
AAAGGAATTGGTGAACATAGTACTCAATGGTCTTCCCAAGACATGGGATGCATTTTCCGCAAGCATGAACACAAGGAAGGAGTACCCGACATTTGAAGAACTTTGGACTTGTTGTGCTCAAGAAGAATCAAGGATCAATGCAAAAGAGAAACCCCAAAAGAAGTACAATGATCAAGCCTTCACAGAAAGATTCAAGAACAGAAGGAAGTTTGGTTCAAGGAGGAAGCCAAATCAAGAGAAAGACATTTCAGAAATACAATGCTTCAACTGTCAGAAGTACGGTCACTACAGGAATGAGTGTCCCGAGCTAAAGAAAAGGAAGGAGAAACACCAAGCATCGATTGTCGAAGAAAAGGAACCTGCAAAGAAGACTAAGAAGGATGGAAGAGACTTCTTCTATGAAAAGGTAACAACACTCTTCTTATTTTCTTATACATAACTTGCTTGCATCGTCTTTGTACATATCTTGTATATCTATCTCTTGGAAGATAATGTGTTCCAAGAAGAACTATACCTATGAAAGAACAACAAGACAAGGATGAATATCATTAGATAATACATATGAAAGGATGAAATACAAATCATGTCGAAGACATTACAAGATAAGACCGAAATCAGAATCAATCTTGAAGAGACTTGGAAAAATCAAAGACGGAAAGAAGTCAACAATCAAAAGGAAATTGGAGAAAGACTTATGACGACAACTAAGACAGAAGCGTGGAATCTGTTAGACAAGAGAGACAATTATATATTGTAGAAGACAATAAGGTTGCAGATGGAAGCATGGACTCTATTATATATTGTAGAAGAAAATAAGGATGGAGATGGAAGCAATCAGACGAAGGGAGCAGATTATATGCACTCTTACATAAAGCAAGGATTAGGAGGGAGATAATCCTATCATCCATTGAAGATGATGAAATGTATATATCCATGGTAGCAGTCATGAAAGACAATATGTTTTCAACTCAACTACAGAAGAAGACCTTTTCAAAGAGAATCCTTAAAGTATTCCTGGTTGTCCATCCAGATCCATGATCCTATGATGAAAGATAGAAGTGGAATCCCTAGGGCATGGAATCTATAAGAAACTCCATGGAGCCAAAAGTAAAAGAAAAACATGAAGAGGAACATAAGGATTCCAAGAAAGAAAGAAGAACCAGAACAACCAGTCATTCTATCAAGAATCACAAGATTATCAGCCTGATATGAACTCACTAAAAGCAATCAAGCAGAAGAACTTAAAGTCGTGATGAAGAACAGTGTACAGAAGACTTGTGAATGAAATAATTGTGAGATCCAGAAACAAAGGTTCTCTCAGATGGAGGGAGGAGACTATGATGATTGATTGTTTCATTACACCATACTTATCTCTATATAAGTCATTATATTATCCGCAGCATCCATGAGTTATAATTCTACATCATATGAATGCAAAGAATGTTCTCTAGAAGAAATTGAGTAAAGAGCGCATGCAGAGAAATATCAAGAATTTGAGACATACCAAAAAGAGACTCCTGTATATAGATAAGAAGAAGACAACTTGGTGGAGAACCTCCAGTGCACAGTAGAAGCGTGGTGAATATTTCCTATAACATCAAGATGACTACTCAGAAGATCAGATCTCATGATGACAGAATAAGTACCACATAAATATGTTCCAGTTCTCCAACCATGATATACTCTACTGTTCAGATCTACATGAAGCCTTCACAGTGTTCCAGACTATAGTACAAGCATTACATTATCCATGATGAAGTCTAGAAAGAAGAAAATAATTTATCCAATACATATCTCCACATATGAGCAGATAAGCATACATTTTGGTAAAGCTTCTATCCAAGATGAAAGAACTTACATACTCAAGCTAGAGCTCGTGGACATAACTCTCTTAATTGGAAGGGAAGACTGCCCAAACTAGAAGAAGGTACGAAAACATTTATTTTTGTGATTTAAATAACTCTCCAGTTAGGAGGGAGAATTTATCTTTGTAATTGAAAAATAGTCCAGATTGGACAGATGCTTTCCTGTTCGGAAAGTGGATTGAGATTTCTGACGGATAGTGACTTCCAATTATAGTTAACATGGGAGGCAGACTGATTGTTGATGTATCATAGACATCGACTTCCCATTATGGGGAGTGGTCTAGGACAGTCATTCTTCTTGGCAGTCACACTGAGTAGTGGTCAAGTAGAATGGTCCACCTCGTCGGGTAGTCATTCTTTCGAAGTTCACAGTTTTGAGAAGTTTCAAAGAATCGTCCGTTTTGGAGGTTGATGCAGGACAAACATTCCTCGAGGGTTATACATTCTCTCCAGGTTACACTTTAGTGTCGGAGGAATGGCCCAGGGTGGGGAATGGTCCGGATAGTTATTCCTCGAGGGAAGACTCATTCTCTCTAGGTTACACTTTGTTTAGTGTCAGAGGAATGGCCCAGGTTGGGGAGTAGTCCAGGCTCAGCAATCAGGGACAGTTATTCCTCAAGGGAAGACTCATTCTCTCCAGGTTACACTTTGTTTAGTGTTGGAAGAATGGCCCAGGGTGGGGAATAGTCTAGGACAGTCATTCCTTAGGGCAGACTCATTCTCTCCAGGTTACACTTTGTTTAGTGTCAGAGGAATGGCCCAGGGTGGGGAGTAGTCCAGGCTCAGCAATCAGGGACAATTATTCCTCGAGGGCAGACTCATTCTCTCTAGGTTACACTTTGTTTAGTGTCAGAAGAATGGCCCAGGGTGGGGAATAGTTCAGGATAGTCATTCCTTAGGGAAGACTCATTCCCTCCAGGTTACACTTTGTTTAGTGTCATAGGAATGGCCCAGGGTAAGGAATGGTCTAAACATTTCTCGAGGGCAGACTCATTCTTTCTAGGTTACACTTTGTTTAGTGTTAGAAGAATGGCCCAGGGTGGGAAATGGTCGAGGTTCACAAATCAGAAACAATCCTTCTTCCTTGGTTGAGAAGAATGGGGCAGAAAGCCCATTATTGATATTCTATGTTGAGGGCAGACATTCTTTCAGACCTCATAGATGTGAGTGAAATATTGGCCCAGATGATTATTATTGATGTTCTTTCAGATCTCACAGACGTGAGTGAAAGATTGGCCCAAATGATTATTGTCAATATTCTATACTGAGGGCAGACACTCTTTCAGATCTCACAAACGTGAGTGAAAGATTGGCCAAGTTGATTCCGTTTTTTATCATAACATTGTTTCTATGCAGATGAAGACTACTATGGTGGCAGACATTATTTCAGATCTCACATACGTGACTGAAATATTGGCCCAGATGATACAGTTTTTATCATAACATTGTTTCTATGCAGGATGCTCTCAGATGTCTGTTATGAAGACTATATGACAGTAGATGAGGACTACTGTGGTGAATATGTTTCACCGTTCGCAACATTACGTTGTTGATCAAGTACTTGTGTGTTACTTGATGTGGTAGTTAACCACTGGATTGTAGTTATGCACTACTATGAATAGACACAGGTGTGTTCTATCCTTGTTCTAATTGCCTTGAAGACTATCAACAATTTATTGGAGATAATGATCATTCAGATGAATGATGAACAAAGAATTTCCAGACGGAAAATAGTTCAGAGTTTTTACTCCTCTTGTATCACTCTATGGTGAGGGTGACTTATCCAACATCATATATAACTACTCAGATGAAGTATGGTTTCGATAGATGATGCAGCTGATGGTGATGGTGATGCTCATGATGTAGTCATGAAATAGTCTAGATGACTATATTGATGCTACTGGGTAAATGGTATGTTTTGTGCTCAAGTCCATTACCTATAAATACCTCTCTAGCTAGGAGGGAGTGTTAATATTATGGTAGTCGCGGGAGGTATTTACCCCCATGTGTGAACCTGACGAGAATAAAAGACTCTGGGAAGCAAGAGAAACCCTAATGAGTTGGCTAATAACCCTAGAAGCCTTGTCGGCTCAAGAAGATAATTTATATTAGGCTATTATCCTCCAAGAGAAGAAGTCAGCTAGAAATAATAATAATATACTGAACAGACACATACCCATAAGGAGAAGTCGACCCCAACAAAACTGGCAGGATTACTATAAATACAGGGCGCCAGTTCTCATTTGCAGCATCTTAGAATTGCAGTTTCCCAGTTGGTGTGCACTGTAGTTGCAATTAGTGCGCAGGTTGGGAGGAGGGTTGCAGGTGCAGCTATAGCAGCAGCTAGTTTCAGTATTGGCTTGGATTTCTCTTGGCTAGGGTTTGGGAATATCTTATCAGTCTTTTGTGTTGCATTATCCTTGGGGAGAGATTTGTTGTCCTTTGTTTGACTATCTAGCCTAGGGTTTGCTTCCAGAGGAATTCTCTATCAAGGTTAAGGTGCTCAGAGGGAGGCTTCGGCTTGTGGTTGGGTGACGAGGGTATCGTCAATAGTAAAATGAGCACACCATCTTCTATATTCTAACAGAACATGCTTGTAGTACTTGGGGAAGATGTTCCTTCACGGTCTGAGTTCCCCTAGATGGTTCCCACCTTAATAAAGGGTTCTTGCATTGGTCAGGGATGTTTCATGTTGTTCATCATAACTTCTCCTCATACATTATTTATTCAATCTTTTGGGGAATTGATCTCCCTATAGGGTTGGATTTCATAAGGCCCCCTGAGGCATTAGTTTTATTTCTATTTTCCTATATTTGAGAGGGGTGTGTTCTTTGATTTCATGTCTAGATCATCCTTAGGTTGGATTGTGTTTGATTTTCACTTATTACTTTCATCATGGATAAATCACCAAGTCGATCCCGTAGATTACAGGGACTAGAACCAATCACAGAGGTACAACCACCAATCAAGAGGCATGATATAGGTGACCATGAATATGAAGAGTCCCATATTTTTCTTGAGGAGAATGGTTTGGTTGAAGTGGAAGTAGTTGATGAAATTCGTCCACCAAACTTAATCTTCCTTTGACTGATCTTGAAGCACCCATACTTAGCTAGGTAAGGGAAATTTTTGGTGAACCTTTTTCTTTGTTTATATATCCTCACACCATGTTAGAACCAAGTTTTTTGATCCATTGTGGTTTGTCCATTAATCCTATCAATAACTGGTACTGGGGGCATGCTTGTGATGTCCACATTAGCTTCCCTAAGCACCATTAGACCTACATAATCTATGGATTTCTCGATGGGTCCCTCTATCTAGGGGACACCGGTCGTGTCTTTACTCACATCCATGAGTCTACCTATCATTCCAAAACTCATCACATACGTTATGATGTCCATGTTTGGATATTTTTTTGGTGGGGCATCAATACTTGGTTTTAGCATGGGGGGTGGAGCTCCTTCCACCTTCACCATTCCTATGAGCGGCACAACATCATCAAGTGTTTCTTTACCTTTTGGATGGAATAATCCTAGTGGTTTTGGGGTTGTCCCTAGTGAAATTGGGGTACATGCATGTGTTATAATATGATATATGTGCTCATTTAACCATAGACAATATCACTATTGTCACCCAACCATAGGCCGAAGCCACCCCCGAGCACCTTAACCTTGACATAGAATCATTCCGGAAGCAAACCCTAGGCTAGATAGCTAAAAAAGATAGTGCACCTCTTTCTCCAATGATAATGCACCAAACAAGAGTTGATCAAAGATTCCAAACCATAACCAAGAGATAGATCAAGCCAAAACCAAAATATGCTATCTAAAGAAGCTCCAATGACAACTCTCCTCCAGACTTGTGCACAAACTGGCCAACTACAGTGCGCACAAGTGTTGCTTCTACAATTTTGAGAATGCCTGGCCAGAATGAAGACTGGCCTCCTGTATTTATAGTATTTCTGGCAGACTGCTTGGGCCGAATTCTCATTCTAGGTACTAATTATTTAGTATAGAATATTTCCTTTAGCCGACTTCTTCTCTTGGAGGCTAATAACCTAATACAAGTCATTCTCTTGAGATGACCTGTCTTCTAGGGTTATTAGCCAACTAGTTAGGGCTTCTTCTTGCTTCCCAAAATATTCTAGTCTCGTCAGGTTTACATGTGGAGGTAAATACCCCTGGAAACTACCATAATATCAACACTTCCTCCTATCTAGGGAGATATTTGAAGGTAATGGTCTTGATCACAAACATACCATTCACCTGGTAGAATCAACATAGTCGTATAGACTATCTCATGACTAGATCATGAGCACCATCATCATTATCAATGTCATTAGCTGTATCATCTCTCGAAATCATACTCCATCTGAGTAATCAGACATGATGCTAGATAAGTCACTCACTCCACAGAGTGACATAAGAGTCATTCTTCTAATCTGGACATATGTCCTAGAAGAATAAATGTCCTGAACCATTTTCCATCTAGGAAATCTTTGTCCATTGATCATCCATGTAACTGATAATCGTTTCCAACACGATTGATATTCTTGAATGAAATAGAAACAATTTCATTCAATAGAACACAACTGTGTCTATCCATAATAGTACACAGCTACAATCTAGTGGTACAATTCCACACGAAGTAGAACACAGATACTTGATCAGTGACATATAGTCACAATCAGTGGAACACATCCACCACAGTAGTATACATCTACTGTCCGGAGACATGCAGTCTCCATAACAATCATATCATCAACCTGCACAGAAAACATTGTTATGATATAAACTGAATCATCTGGGCCATTCTTCCACTCACATCTATGAGATATGGAAGAGTATCTTCCCTCATAAGGTAAAACATCAATGATGAGCTATCTGGACTATTATTCTCAAGCAAGGAAGAATAACTATCCTGATTTCTGAGCCTGGACCATTCACCTATCCGGGCCATTCCTCTGAAACTAAACAAAGTACAACCTAGAGAGAATAAATATGCCCTAGGGAATTCCTATCCTTGATTTATGAACCTGGACCATTCACCTATCTGGGCCATTCCTCCATCACTAAACAAAATGAAACCTAGAGAGAATGAATGTTCCTTAGGGAATGACTGTCCGAACCATTTCCAAAGGAAATGATTGTCCTGCACCAACATCCAAAACAAACCATTCTTCGAAACTGCTCACAACTGTGAGCTTCGAAATAATGACTATCCAACGAGGTGGACAAGTTTTCTTGACCACTACTGAGAGTGATTGTCAAGAAGAGAGACTATCCTATACCATTCTCCATGTTAACCACGAGGAGAATAGTTTTCTATGGTTCATTATGAAAATGACCATTCGATCTAGACCATTTTCCGAATTGGAAAATTCCCGTCCGTCAGAAATATCAAACCGCTTTCTAAACTAGAAAGGAATTCCTCATCCTAGACCATTTTTTGAACTAAAAAATGACTCTCCATAAATCAATAACACATCAGTGCTCCCTCCCAACCTTGGAGTAATCTCTTCCTTTTTCAATAAGGAATTCATCTCCATGAGCTCCAACTTGAGTACACAAACTCTTTTATCTTCGACAAATGATTTACCAAAATGTCTACTTATCTGCTCATCTGTGGAGATACATATTTGAGAACCACTTTCTCTTTTCTGGACTTCATCACAGAGAGTGTAATGCTTGATATCAATGTACTTTGGTCTTTCTAGAACACTACTATTCTCTGAAGGCTTCATATAGCTTTGATCAATATAGTATATCATTGTTGGATTCATCTTTTGTTTCCTGCTAGATCATAACATCGTGGCAAGGGTCAAACTGGAACATATCCAAGTGGTACGTCTTCTACCATCATGAGGGTTTGACATGGATTAGAAATCCATCATATTGAGCTTTTGAGTAACCATTATGATACAATATCTTTGTTATAGAAGGTTTTTCACCACACTTCTGCTATGCATTGGAGGCTCTACACCAAGTTGTTTGAATCCATGCAAGATATTTTTCCATTTTCATACAAGAGTCTCTTCCTGGTATGCCTCAAAGCCTTCAGGTTGTTCTACATACATTCTTTGTTCTGGAGAACAGTCTTTTCATTCATCTGATGTAAACTCCAACCCATGGATGTTGCGGATGATATAATGGATCATGTAGAGGTATGTCCGGTTTATTGGAACAAGCAATCATCATAGTCTTCTCCCTCCATATGGGAGAACCTCTAGTTCTAGATCTCGCAATGCTTTCATTCATAAGTCGTTCATACATTGTTTTTCATCACAACTTTTAGTTCCTCTACTTGATTTCTTTTAGTGAGTTCGTATAAGGCTGGTAGTCTTGTGATTCTCGATACAATGACTAGTTGTTCTGGATTTTCATTCTTTCTTGGAATCTTCATGTTCTTCCTCATGTTTCTCTTTAGCTCTTGTGTACATGGATTTTTCTATAGATTTCATGCCCTAAATATTCCAACTTCTTCTTTCATCATAGGATCATGGATGTGGATGACCAACCAAGGATACTTCAAGGCTTATTTTTGAAGAATATTTATTCTAAAGTCAAACTGAACATGTGTTTCTTTTTCATGGTTGCTTATATGGATAGATACATCATCATCTTCAATGGATCATATAAGTTAGGATTAGCTCCCTCCTAATCCTTTCTTCATGCATGAATGCATTCTCTTCTTTTGGAAATATATAATCATCTCTCTCCATCTAGGAGAGTCCACACGTTTGTTTGCATCCTTATTGCCTTCTGCAAAGTGTCACAATTTTTTTTCCAATTTCCTCTTGATTGTTGACTTCTTTCTGTCTTTACAAGTTCTAGGTTTCTTAAAGATTGATTCTGATTTCGGCTTATCTTGCAGTTGTTACTTATGTAATATCTTCCACATGAATTGTTACTAGGGGTTGTTGATGTACTTCATCTTTTGATGTGTATTGTCTGACTTGTAGTCATAGTGATAGCAATCCTTATATTGTTGTTCTTCCATAGGTATAGTTTCTCTTGGAAAATATTATATTCTAGGAAATAGATATGCAAGATATGTACAGAAAACATGGTATGTACAAGAACGATGAGGATTATTGTTACCTTGTCTTAGAAGAAGAAGTTTGTTTCATCCTGCTTAGTCATCTTTGAAGGTTCATTTTTCTTCGGCAACTTATGCTTCATGTGTCTCCTTCCTTTTATTTAGATCGGGACAATGATTCTTTGTTGTGGGTGGGAAATCCCTCCTACGGACTAGCATTAAGGGTTTTATCATGCATGCAGAAATGACCTAAAGTCTCCTACTTTCTACCAACATCCCAATCATAAACCCCATTATTCATATGCAAAATTCAAGATTAAAGAGATCCAGTTACTGTACCTTAGTTTATGTGTTTGATGTCGATCCCTTTAATGCTTAGTTGCTCCTTGACTACAACTCTCCTCCCAACGCTGACCTACATACACAAAAGAAAAACAAAGAACTCCACATGCATATGATCTATAACTAATGGGTTAGAGATTCTATCAAAATATAATCAAATTTAAATATGGACAATCTCATATGGTGGGACAGGAAAAGTAATTCTTTTATTAATCTCACAAGAGTAACCTTACAATAGTGAGATCGACCACTTCTCCTCAAATTTGGTCCTGGGCTCCTCTTCAATTGTGCTCCAACTGCTTATGTATATGCTTCTCTTCACACAATAGTTGCAAAAGGTTGGGGCAAGGGGAATACTAAATCGGGTATAGTTTCTTTACTATGATTTTCCTCCTTCCAAATGGGACCCCTACCCCTTATTTTATAGGCTAGAAAGGACAAGGTATTTGGTCGAGTGACCGACTATGGACGGTCATTCAATTTAGTTAAATTACCCAAAACTGTGTGTTTCATCTGCGAATTTCCATTTTTTCGTTCTTTTTAGGTATATGCGGGTTGTAGTGGGTTAGCTAGCATACACACGCATGCAATAGTGGAGCAGGGAGCATATGTCTTCAAAAAGAGTGTTTTTCTAAGAAGTTGCTTAGAAATGGCTTGGAAAAGAAGTCAAATGAGATGGCCTAATGCTAGGTAATCATGTATGGTGCAATTTAGGGTTATGACAGATGCCCCCTAATGTGTGAGGTCAAAAGAGCATTTGATGGCCGAAATACATTATCAATCTTCACCAACGTACCAAAAAAGTGAGTCTGGGAACCAAAATTCAAGAGGTGCCATCTACAAAATAATAATTGTCTCACCAAGGTGGGCATACCCATGCTCAGAATGAAATAAAATCATGGCTACCAATCCAATACATCGTATATCCATGTCATATAACTATATAAAGTGTAGCCGCGAGCAATACATAGTGGATCTACATCTCGAAATAAAAAAGATATACATGTATAGTATCCATCTTCAAGAAGCGAATAAGGCCTAATGTCTAGAGATGAGGCCTTCAGAGCTCGAGAAACAACTTCGAAATATTCACAACTCAGGTAGGAGTGTAATATGATTGTACAACTTCACTACCCATAGGTATTCGACGACTTGTCAGGAACGTACTAGAGGATTTTGATGATCAGGTTGAGGGCTTCATGGATTTCGAACAAAGACTTGATCGGGATTTTGGGATGATCGGGCATGAGGGTAAGAGACAATCTATAGAGGGGGCCGACTCAATCTTGGTAATAAATTCCCTTGGACAATGGCACAACATAAGATGAGACTCAGGAAGCATGATATTTTGACATAAGTTCACGATGTAGGAGGCACCGCAAACTCTCCATATGTTTGGAAGAATAACCAAACGGAGGAGGAAACAACTCTATGTAGCGGGAATAGATTCCTAGGGTCATATTAAATCCCAGGTATTGAAGAACAAACAGAAGAATGTGATTTGTCCAAGGGTGAATCATTGTGCTCCCAATAAAAAGAAAATACTTTTCCCTTCCTCTTTTTGGGGTATATTTGATTTTTTTGTCTTTTTCAATAATTTTGGAAATCTTGAATAATAATAAAAGAATGCTACGTTACAAAGGAGGATCGAGTGTCAAAAACATACTAGTTCCAAGTGCATGGAACACATGGATGCTCAGGGAAAAGGGACATATGCAGGAAAATGACACTCGGGAAAAATCCTCCCGGGGCCAAAGGTGTCAAGACGGAGAGGAAAAGTGCTACAGGGCTTGCATATAAGGCATGCTTCAGATGGTTCAGTTAAGAGAAACATGGATTCGGCATTAGGCCAAGGACGCAGGTATCCAAATGTGATTAATAAGATGCACAATGGTAACGTCCTTTGATGTAATTTTAACGAGCCCAGAGAAGGTAAACTTAGCGGTTTTTCATATTTAGAGAGTTTGAAAAAGCATAAAAGGAGACTCCGCTGGGGTACCTTTTTTGAAGATAGTCTAGTCGGCTCGAAAAGAGGTAAACTAGCACTGACCAGACATCTATTCAAAACCATTTTAATGAGTGTGATAAAGACAAGATCACTCGACAATTTTTTCATTTTTAAGGAGTCGGAAAAAAGATTAACTATGGACTCCGTCAGGAATGTTTTTCTGGACCAATTTAACGAGTGTGAAAGAATAAGTTCACTCGGCGATCTTTTCAATTTTAGGGAGTCTGAAAAGAGATTAACTATGGACTCTGTGGGGGTTCCTTTTTTGTAAATTTAGTCCCTTGGGCCCGAAAAAGGGTTAAAATCATACCTGAGAATACTCTTCTAGGGAACCAAAGCTCCTAGAGTATACCTTTGTTTGTACAATTGACCATCTAGATTGAAAAAGGGGTAAGATACTATCGGATAGACATGAATTCAAATTTCAGTTTACTGAGCATGAAGGTCAACAAGATTGCTCGATAATCTTTTCATTTTTAGATGGTCTGAAAAGGGCTTAAAATAACACCCATTATGTTCTAGGAGTCCCGAGGGTGAGGTCAAGAGTGATAATGCATCATGCAAATGGGGCTCAAACTCATAATCAAGATAAAATAATAAGGAATCCTAAGCCTATGGTCATTAGTGACGGCATGGACACCAAAATGCAACCAGGATCTACCTAGGGCATCCATGTTAAGGTAGGCTCTACCACTAAAATATGGCACTTCTAAAGAAGCAATGATGGTTCTGTATCACAAATCGGTGGGATCGATCCTATGGCGTAGTGATAAACACAACAAGATACCGAAAGTAGAGGTAGAATCCTAACTTAAATGCAAAAAGTTGGAAAAAACGACTTTTTACCAAAGGACCTTTTAAAGAGACCCAAATCTCCAAAAAGTTCCCCACTACCCAAAGTAACAATTATCATAACAATCCATAGAAAAATCCTGAACCATACTAAATGATTTTCAATTTAGAAAAAATGACAAAAGAGTCCAAAAATTGACAAAAAGTGGCCAAAAAGGTCTATAAATAGAAGCTGGCAGCTCATTATCACTATTACAAATTGAGAAATTGACTAAAAGCCAAAAATACCCCTTTGTGAAAAGAATTGATTCTGAGAGCTTCAGTGGATGAAACGAACTTCCGCTTGGACCAAGTAAGTACATACTGACCCCCCTTGCATTTCAATATGTCATTTAAGCATTTCTTTTTGTTTTTTGAGGGGGCGTTGACCTTTAAAATGGTCGACCCTACATATACACGAGTTGTCTTAGAATAGAACGTGTGTGCACGTGTGCAGAGGAAAGACTGCATGCATGCACATGCGATTGTGTGCATTACAGCCCGCGTGTACCCTCTAAGATGTGGAAAAAATAAAAAAAATGCAAGGGCTAATCTCTCCAAAACTTGTAAACTACAGGATATATGTTCACTGGAGAGAAAGGGAGCATGAGGACATTGATATTTTGGTCGACGAGGACCGTAATGCTCTTTCCGCATTAACGTAATGTGGTTTAATAAAGTTTTTCCATTGTCCTTTCATGCAGGCACAACCTAGGCTACTGAAGGCCTTGCTTGACTATTGCAACCCTAACGCAGAGGCCTTCATGCTTGAGGGTGAATTGTTGACTCCAACGATTGAGGACATATACTTTTTGACTGGACTCTCAAGGAGAGGGGAACCAAACAATTTCTGCACTTTTCCTTCTGGGCCTCTCAACATAGCAAATTTGATTGGACTTCACTGTGAAGTCAGTACCGACAAGATGGGCACGCAAGTGCCAATACAAAAGATATCTGACCTATCATTGAAAGTGATAGTTTTTCTTATTGGGCAGATCACTGGATCTGCGGCTCTACATCAGGCCTCTTGGGCACACATGAATTGTGTGATTCAGTGCTTAAATGAACAAATCTTTGACTGGAGTACCACATTGCTAGACTATATGAATAGGCAGTTGATGGAGTGTCGTATGCGTAGGCACAAGAAATTTGGATTTGGGACAATACTTTGTGCTTTCTTCCTTGAGAGAGTACCAGGTATTAGTCTTAGAGAGACGATCTGAGGGCACGAGGCCTCTCACCCTGCACTATGCATATGTGCGGCGTTGTTGCTGCGACAGGGGGGGGGGAGGACCATTGAGGCCTTTGATGACAAGTTTTTTTCTTGGTGGGTGCAACAGATTATGGTTATAGAGGACTACCCCTATGCCAAGATCGACTTCTTGAGAGATCCTGAGATTCTGGTATATCCTGGAGAGAAGCGAGGAGAGATGGGTAAGTTGGCTCTTTTTTTTTTTTTCAAATTTATTCAATTTTTATGTTGTTTCTATATATATCATTTTTTTTTTATATACCAGAGTATCTGAAAAATTAAGTATGTGTTATGTACAAATGTGGGACCAGTGTGTCCAACAAACTTAGCAAGGAATAGGCAACATCCTTGACCAGAGGCAGGACCAACTGCAGCTGGCGGACCAGTAGCAGCAGGGGGACCTATAGCCAGTGAGGCTGAGAGAGTTTTGAGATGGGTAGAGTAGAACCTTTACCTCTATTACTCGCATAGTCCTCATGGCAGATATCGAGGATCTGTCACCATCCATGCAACCTCATGTAGTGGGGGCACCACGAACGTGGGTTCGTATTTTTTTTTGTTTAGAAAACGTCGTTGATCATTATAACAAGGCCAACAGGCCACGTCCTTAGTTAGGCTAGATAGCTTACGTGCCGAGGGCACCACTTGTATATTTTTCAGGGCATAAGCCCCGTGACTTTCTACTGGACATATTTTTTGAGCCGCTTGCTCCCACCCATGTACTCTAATATTTTTGATATTATATATGGATTTTTATGTCTTTTTATGTCTTATGGATTACATCTACTTTATAAATGTATTTACATGTGCATGTGTGTGTATTTCTTACATGTGTGCAAGATGCTAATTTAATATTTGATTAGCTAGAGTATTTGTAACTTGATTTAATATCCTAGGAATATGAAAATATGTAATATAATCAAAGATTCGTTCTAAGAGACGTACCCTAAGGAATCGTCGGTGTAGAGTAGGGTCATGAACATGGTAGACTCCATTTAACTGAGACACAACTAGCTGAGCATCTAAATAGACTCAGAGGTGAGAGATACCAAGTGACAAAGCATCATTAAGTAACTCAATAACTACACTATATTTGACAACATTATTTGTGGTGTCACTTAAACATATACCTCCTGAAGATAGCAATTGGCCCTGAGGTGTGAAAAATACCCAAGTCGTGGAGGCAAGCCTCTGAGTGTGTTGGCTAGCGTCGTTCGTGAATCTAGGAAACACCTCTGATTCACTTGACATCTGCCACAGTGAAGAAGATGACATAAAAAAAATGACACGTCCATAAAACCCAAAACCCAAAAAGTAATAGTACAAACAATATACATATATTACAAAAAGTCACCCAAGGCGACCCACCTATGAGTAATACTTCTTGAGGTAGAGCCCATTTCTAGGCTCCGCCAAAACATTTCCCTCAAATTCCACCATACGATAAGCGCCCTTCTATAGTACTTCTTTCACAATGAAAGGTCTGAACCACATGGGTTTGAACTTGCCTGCCCCCAGGGGGCCCTGATCTTGGTCATAGACTAGGACACGGTCGCCTTCAGAGAAAATTTGAGGACGAACGAACCGATCATACTGACACTTGACTTTTTTTTTGTGAACCTCGTTAGACAAGGCCGCATCACGATGTTGTTCATTGAGTTGTTCGAGGTATAGTAACCATTCTTCAAGTGGTGAAGTATTTGGCAATAATTGTATGACCAACTTTAACGATGGGATCTGGCATTCTATAGGCAAGTCTGCTTCCAGCCTGTAAATGAGTTTAAAAGGTGAGAAATCGGTTGCAGTCTTAACAGATGTTTGGTAATCCCATAATGTCCAATACAACATCAAATGCCAATTTGACTTGGCCGAATTGATTGTTTGATGTAGAATGGTTTTAAGAGATTTACTTATAACTTCCACTTGACCATTCGCTTGGGGGTAATAAGGTGATGAATGTTCTTGCCTCAACCTAAGCTTTGATGTTAACTAGGTCATCATTTTGTTCTGAAAGTGACTGCCATGGTCAATGACAATCTCTCTCGGGACGTCGAACCTTTCTATTATTTGGTTGAACAAAAAGAGAGTTGTTGTCTCCCCATCATCTTTGAATGTTGTCATAGATTCGACCCACTTGGTGAAGTAGTCTATTGCTACAATGATATAGAGGTTCCCCCTTGCTGAAGGGGGGTTGCATATAGTGTAATAAATATCAGATTTAGTGAAAGGGCCAACAATAATAATGGGAAACATGGGATCGGGGTGTGCCCTCATCTTCTAAGAGAAGATCTGACATGGGTGGCACTTCTTGACTGATTCAACACAATCTTTGATGAATGTTGGCCATAAGTAACCAGCTCGTAGAATATTTTGGGCTATTGCCAACCTAGACAAATGACCGCCACATGCTCCAGTGTGGAAATTGCTAAGCATGATTTTTGCTTATTCATGAGTGAGGCATCAACGAAGGATGCAGTGTACACCTCCACGATACAATGTTTCCTCGAGTATGAGATAGTTCTTAGCTTGATGGCGTATACGAAAACGCTCATCATGAGAAGCTGAGGCAGGACACTTCAAATTCTGGAGGTAGACAAGAACATCTCCATACCAGGGGTCAGAAGATGCAATCAAAAACATGTCTCCTTTGATAGGCGACTCGTCAGGTATAACATCACCTGATTTGATCGGAAGTTCCGATATGAGTTCCACAAAGACCATTGAATTTTTGGATTTCGTCGAAACAAATTCCAAGTCAAATTCCTGGAGAATAACTATCCATCTACTGATTTTTGCGCTGATGACTTGTTGTGTCAATACATATTGAAATGGATCCACGACGACAATGACGATGGTATTGCGAAACAAAATATAATGACAGAACCATTGGATAACATGAACCGCTGCCAACGCAACATTTTTGATATGGGAATAATTGAGTTCTGGTCCAACTAGGCCTTGGCATAGGTAATAAATCATGTATTCTGAGAGTAAATCATCCTCTTGAACTAAGACCATACCAATGGTTGACTCTGCAGTGACCAATTATAATAGGAAATCTTTATTATGATTGGGTGGCCGAAGCAGAGGGGTTGATATGAGGGTGCTTTTCAATGCTATGAAAGAGCATTAAGTGGCTTTGTCCCAATGAAAAGGAACATCCTTCTTCAATAAACACATAAAACCTTTTGTGATCTCGGCATAGTTTGCAATGAAATGTTGTAGGAAATTCACTTTTCCTTGCAAACTCTAAAGCTAAGGTATGGTGCACGAGGGAGGCAATTGAACTATTCACTCAACCTTGAGAGGATCGACCATGATCCCTGTTGTCGAAACGATGAAACCTAATAGACGACCTGATGTGACGCAAAAACTACACTTGTTTAGATTCAAGTGGATTCGGTAGTAGCAACACCGTTCAAGGATAAGTCAGAGGTGTTTCAGATGATCATCTCTCTTGCAAGATCGTGATGCTAAATCATTGAGATAAGCCTCGACTATGTGTTTGAGGTCGTGGAAAGCAAAAGACATGGCCCGCTGAAACATAGCTCTAGCATTTTTCAGACCAAAAGGCATCTTACAATAAGCGAATGTACCCCATGGACAAATGAAAGTGGTTTTGTGTTGGTCTTCGGGTTTGATTTGTATTTGATTGTATCTCGAAAAACCATCCATGAACAAAAAGGCCACGCATCCTGCACATTCATCGACTCTCTAGTCAATAAAGGGCATGAGGAAATTATCTTTTGGGCAAGCCTTGTTCAGATCATGGAATTCCATGCATATGTGAATCATACCCTATTTTTTATTGGTTGGCAGAGGATTCGACACCGATTGAGTCAATTGGACGGGGTAGATGAAACTAGTTTTAAGTAGTTTCTCTATATCATCCTTGATAGCTGCTGCTTTCCTAGGATTGACCGAAATTATTTCTTAGGATATACATTGCGGAATTCTTTAAATAAATATGTTTTATGTTTTTTTCCCTGGTCTCTTTGATCACAGTTGGTAGCCTAGGTTTGACCATAGCATAGTTTTCTTTTCATCAAACATATTTCTTGAATTTTCTGTAGTAGAGTCTTAGACAAATCTGTGAGTTTTTATTTTTCTGAGATCAACCTTTTTTTATTTTTTTGTCAAGTGACTCCCTGTGATCCGAAGTAGGGCTAGAAGTGATTTTTGGTTTCTGTTTTGTCTTCACTTTATCATTTTTCTTGCTTTAGAAGAAAGAAAAGGACTCCATTTTCAATTCTAGTATTTTGAAGCATGTCAAAAATTTTTACTTCTTGGTTTGGTTAAAGAGTTGGTTGTTTGCACTAATCAATAGGAAAATGATTGTTTTCATAAGTTCTTGGTTGATTGACTTAGGAAAATAAGTATCTTGTAGTTGAGCGAAATCTTGTTTGATTTTTCAGTTAAAAGATCTTGGAAAGAAAAAGTTTGAAAAGTTGGTTTAAAAAATTAAAAAAAAGAGAGAAAATCTGAAGTTGTCACGAAGAAGTTATTTTTTTTTTCATCTTGTTGTTTATCTTCTCTTTCATCTCTCAAAACATCACTAGTTTCACTTTCATAACCTTTGACTTAAGACAAGCCCCTAAAAATTAAAGATTAATTAAAATCAACTAGAATTTATGTTTTGTAGGGTTAATCAACTAGTCTAGGCTAGAGCCTTGATTTAGGATTGGAGAGGAAACTCTTCAAGGCTGAAAAACAAACATAAGAGTCTGTGCTAAGGACTATCAAAAATCCAGTATCATAAAAGTTATCTAGGACCCCCTCTAACACAAGGTATAAAAACGAGGTCGCATAAGGAAAGGTAGCGGAGATAACCCCTCCAAAGCCAGACCAAACGTAGTGGGGAACACATATAGAGGGCTTGTCTTTGGGATTCTGTTGATTGCATTTGCCACAGAGCTTCATGGGTATCGAATTCGTTTGAGGTCCTCAATCATCTTATGGAACACTTGATTTAGATACCGTTGATAGGTTTCAAACTAAATACACTGCTCATTGCGGTCCACCCTGTTAATTTTTCAAAACCCCAACCCAGTTTCAGTCTCGCTGACTTTTCATCCAAATTTAAATGCCAAACTTAGTTTCAGCACTGTTTCAGCATATGTTACAGCCCTGTGTTTTAGCATATACTCACAACGGTGTTTCAGCATATGAATCAGCTCTGTGTTTCAGCATATGTTACAGCACTGTGTTTCAACATATGTTACAGCACTGTGTTTCAGCATATACTCACAGCGGTGTTTCAGCATATGACTCAGCACTGTGTTTCAGCATATACTCACAGTGGTGTTTCAGCATATGACTCAGCACTGTGTTTCAGCATATACTCACAGCGGTGTTTCAGCATAGGACTCAACACTGTGTTTCAGCATATACTCACAGCGGTGTTTCAACATATGACTCAGCACTGTGTTTCAGCATATAAAAAACTTAACAGAAAATAAATTTCAGAACTGAAACATGAGGATTTTGAACATCGTTTTCAACGCAAAAATAAAATATCAGCAATATGCAAAACTCAAAAAATATAGACACAAAGATATTCGGTCTAACTTCGACCCTGGAAAAACCCACAAGGGGAAAACCAGTGAGATAGGGCTTTGTATTATTTATGAGCTTCTGAGAAATTCTTTTACAGCATATTCATCTTCAGATATTTACACAAACTTATCTGGACATTCCTGTAGCTTTGCTCCTCAATTTCTGAACCAGAAATTTGTACAACTCTACGACAATTAATGTTGTATGGATTGTCACGAAATTCGTGCCAAAATTCTACTAAGACTCAATTTCTGTGCCACTAAATGTTATTCGACAGCCTTGGAATGCATGCCAATACTCCCAGAAATTGCAGTTGTTGTCTCTTTTTTCTTTAGCTCGACCTCTCTCTTGCTCTCTCTTGTTCTCTCAACAAGAATTCTTGAGCTCATCTTGTTCTCTCAAAAAGAATGCTTCAACTTCCTTGTTCTTGGCATCTCACCAAGAACCTCTTGCTCTCTCAACAAGACTGTTGCTACTTCTTACCCAAGAATGGGTACGCCCTCTTGCCTTAGTCGACCTCATGAGGGAAGGTGAGGAGTTTTCTAATCTAACGGTTGAGATTAGATTAGATGGGTGGCTGAGATTTGGTGTCTCTTCACTCACCCTCACTTTAATCATAAAGTCACCTTTTAATTTGCATCTCACAAATTAAATGACTAGGACCCACATTCAACAATTTCTCCCCTTAGGCGCTTAGGGAAGAGAAACACTTGCCTTGGTACATCATTTTAATTAAAATTTTAACACTCCCTCATACCGAGGAAAGTGTTACTCACCACTCCAAGCTTGTCCCTGAAAAATACAAACTTGCCCATGTTCAATGCCTTGGTGAGTATGTCTGCAACCTGCTCCTTAGTAGATATGTA
>ML778961.1:191292-229277 GCA_009831015.1 Picea engelmannii
CACTTTTGACTTAAAACTCCTAAGTCAAAGTGAAATTAGAATCATAAAGTAAAGTATGAGGGTAAAAGTCTTCCCCCTTTGTGCTTAGAGACTCATAAGCACATGGGGACCACTTTCCAAGGTATCCAAATCTCAACACAATGGCCCTGTTCTTCCTCTTAGCAACCCCATTCTGCTGCGGGTTGTAAGGAATAGTCAACTCCCTCATGATGCCCTCTCCTACACAAAAATCCATAAACTCCTTGGAGGTATACTCACCCCCATTGTCCGATCTCAGGACTCTAATTTTCTTCCCTGTCTGGTTCTCCACAAGAGCTTTGAACTCTTGGAACCGACCGAAGACCTGTCCTTTGGTCTTCATGAAGAAAATCTAGGACTGCCGAGAGAAGTCATCAATGAATACAACATATTATAGGGATCCATTCAATGATGCTGAAGACATCGGGCCACATACATCTGAATGTATAAGATCAAGTATCCCTGCTTCTCTACTGTCACTGCTCGGAAAAGCAGTCTTGGTGTACTTTCCCAATGTACACCCCTTGCACAACTCATGGTGCTCTGAACTAAAATCTGGAACTCTCGTCACCATCTCCCTCAGAACTCTCAAAGCCCCATGGTGCAAATGTGCCATCCTCCTGTGCCATATCTCACATAGGTCACTGCTGCTACTGGTAGAATGAATCAATGCTCGCACTAGCTGGAACAAGAACTTATACAGCCTCTCATGTCTAGTACCAATCACTTTGGCCGAAGTGATGCTAGACCCTCTGGGCAAAAGAAGCACCTGCCCATCATGGAACAAGACCTCATAACCCTTCTCCTCAATAGTAGAAAATGACACTAAGTTCTTCTTCAAGCTCGAAACATAAAGAACCTCTGTCAAAGTCATGGGAGGCAAAGACTCCCTCCGAAATGATACGGTCCCACAACCAGCCACCTTGACCTCCCGGTCATCTCCAAGCACTACCTCTGCATCTCCACACTGAGTAAGATCTTTCAAGTGCTCACGAACTGCTTTCATATGGCGAGAGGCACCACTGTCAATATACCAAGTATCTGGAGTAGTGGTCCTCGAGGAAAGACACACAATCAAGGAAAATTCCTTGTCAAACGTGGTGGAAAACTCTTCCACCTCTGCTGAAGCTATTGTTTGTCTCGACCTTGGCATCTCACCAAAGGTCTAACCTTAGCATCTCACTAACGGTCCCTTCTCTTGGCATCTCACCAAGATTTTCTTGATCTTGGCATCTCACCAAAGATCCTCTCCTTGGTCTCTCACCAAGTGACTTCCTCTTGAAGTGACTGTTGTCCCAACTTTCTATCTGCTGAAATTTATGCCTCTCTTCAACTCAGCTCTGATACCATGTTAATTTTTCAAAACCCCAACCCAGTTTCAGTCTCGCTGTTTTTTCAGCCAAATTTAAATGTGAAACTCAGTTTCAGCACTGTTTCAGCATATGTTACAGCCTTGTGTTTCAGCATATACTCACAGCGGTGTTTCAACATATGACTCAGCTCTGTGTTTTAGCATATGTTACAACACTATGTTTCAGCATATGTTACAGCACTGTGTTTCAACATATACTCACAAAGGGTGTTTCAACATATGACTCAGCACTGTGTTTCAACATATACTCACAACGGTGTATTAGCATATGACTCAGCACTGTGTTTCAACATATACTCACAACGGTGTTTCAGCATAGGACTCAACACCGTGTTTCAGCATATACTCACAGTGGTGTTTCAGCATATGACTCAGCACTGTGTTTCAACATATAAAAAACTTAACAGAAAATAAATTTAAGAACTGAAACATGAAGATTCTGAACATCATTTTCAACGCAGAAATAAAATTTCAGCAATATGCAAAACTTAGAAAATATAGACACAAAGATATTCGGTCTAACTTCAACCTTGGAAAAACCCACAAGGGGAAAACCAGTGAGAGAGGTCTTTGTATTATTTATGAGCTTCTGAGAAATTCTTTTACAGCATATTCATCTTCAGATATTTACACAAACTTATCTGGACATTCCTGTAGCTTTGCTCCTCAATTTTTGAACCAGAAATTTGTACAACTGTACGACAATTAATGTTGTACGGACTGTCACAAAATTCGTGCCAAAATTCTACTAAGACTCAATTTTTGTGCCACTAAATGTTATTCGGCAGCCTTGGAATGCATGCCAATACTCCCAGAAATTGCAGTTGTTGTCTCTTTTTTCTTTAGCTCGACCTCTCTCTTGCTCTCTCTTGTTCTCTCAACAAGAATTCTTGAGTTCCTCTTGTTCTCTCAACAAGAATGCTTCAACTTCCTTGTTCTTGGTATCTCACCAAGAACCTCTTGCTCTCTCAACAAGACTGTTGTTGCTTCTTACCCAAGAATGGGTGTGCCCTCTTACCTTAGTCGACCTCATGAGGGAAGGTGAGGAGTTTTCTAATCTAACAGTTGATATTAGATTAGATGGGTGGCTGAGATTTGGTGTCTCTTCACTCACCCTCACTTTAATCATAAAGTCGCCTTTTAATTTGCATCTCACAAATTAAATGACTAGGACCCACATTTGGTAATTTCTCCCCTTAGGCGCCTAGGGAAGAGAAACACTTGCCTTGGTACTTCATTTTAATTAAAATTTTAACACACCCGACTATCAACTGTACCCAGCTGGTGACTGTTTGTGTGTTGGCAACCTAGTTGCCTATCTTTCTAGTGACATACACAGGTGACTGTGGGGGTATACGATGGTACCTAGGATAGACATCAGGACACACTTTGCAGATTATAACTAGAGGGTGATTCCATATTTGAGTTGCACTTGCACCGATAATTTTCTCTAGTGTTGGATGTTGTAAATGTTCTTCCAACTAGTTAGTGATTGCTTGTTTTATCTCATAACTACTTTTTAGTGCGTGCTGGTTTTTAAACAATTTTAGATTTCCTTGGTGTCTCTTTGATATTTTCACATAGTGGAGGATTAGGAGTTTCATCGGTCGCAAAGGCTTATGCGCCTGTCATCGGTTGACCTCGAACCCCCATGCCACCGCTAAGGAAAAAATTAGACCAACAAGGGTCTTTTGAGACAATCGGGTTACAGGAAACTGTGCCCAACCCATCTTCGAGAGAAGAAATTTTGTTCTTGGAGGAACCAATCATTTCTGACCTTGAATCAGATTCTCTTGGTCCTTACAACCCTCCCATCACTGATATATTGGTGCCCATCATCGTCCAGGTTCTACCTTACGAGTGTCCATTACTGTCACGAACAACAATGTAAGCACACACTGCCACTTCTTCATGGAATACTGATATTTCCTTCACGACTATCACTACTGGGGGTGTTCTACCTCCTAACCAACCGTCATCAGTCTAGGCTACCATGGTATCAACTACTTCTACCTTGGGCAGCAGTCTGATTCCATCTATGGTAGCGATCATTGTTTCATTTCCTCATAACATGACAAGCTCTCCTTTCTCATACGGGATGTCTGGCTTCTGTATGAGTACTGTACTTTCCTCCTCCACTCTACAAACTTTGGGTCTAGGGGTAGGGAGTTCCAACACTCCTCTGCAAGGATCTATTAGGGGCACTTTTTCTCCCTTTATCACTTTCCCTTACGACAGGGGTCATATACCCCCTTCGTCCCCCTCGCTCAATGATGTTCACACTCCGTTGGCCCTAACATAAACTTGTTTGGAGGAGGTAGTCAAGCACTCCCTCCTTATAATATGTCAATTGGTTTGACACCTTTCTCTCTATTCAACGCGTTTGGTAACAACGCTTTCTTGCCAACTGTCATTTCAGCCAGGGGCAACCCTAGTTATGGACAACCACATCCTGTACATGGTACTATTCCTACACAAGGGGCACACTTAGGAATTCCTTCCTCACAAGGATCTTGGAATCCATGGCAGGGACCAATCCCCTTGCCAGGGATGCTGATCTGGGGAAACCCTTTCCATACCCAGTAGAACCCCGGGCAAGGCCCAATGCCTATGCCCGCTGGATCGGCAGGGGGAAACCCCTCCCAAAATCCTTGGAATGCGACGCAAGCTCAACCCTTTAGGTCTTATTACAGGAACCAATAGATGATGTCTCAACAAGCACCCAATCCATACAATGGTCATCGTCATGGTTATTACCAGAGCTATGGACAACAACCTAACTTTTCCTAGCAACCTGGTGCCAGTCAAACCCCGGGCTCCTTTTTCCTCGGCTACAACCCACAACCCAAACTACCATTTCTATAAACCCTACACTTGCCATGTTTGACAAGGCTCTTAAATGACCCCATCTGTCACGATCTGATTTGTCCTCGCATGCCGACCAAGTTGCCTTCATACATTCCAAAGTTCGAGGCCAAGCCTAACGAAGATCCTGGTGATCATGTGACTACCTTCCACTTATGGTGCTCATCCAACTCGTTAAGAGATGACTCCATTTAGTTGTGATTGTTTAAATGCACTCTCATAGGGAGTGCTGCGAAATGGTACATTGAGCTCGACCGCTCACAATACTCTTCCTTTGGAAAATTGGCAATGGCTTTCCTGAACCATTTCCAATTACCTGTGAGATACGACGCCGACACCGAATTGCTGGCCAATTTCGAGCAGATAAAAGAGAACCATATATCGGTTCATATTCAAGAATGGACATGCTGGAAGAGGTTGATCAAAGTGCCAGTCCCACCAGCATTCATGCTAGAGTGGTTCCTTAAGTCTTTGTTACCCCAGTTATCTAAAGATGTCGTAATGTCCAAAGTATTTTCTGAGGAAGATGCGATAATGAGAGTGCAATAGCTAGAGCTAATTTACTCTCAATTTGGTTTACTCTACAAGATTTTTCTAGATGCACCGAGGTCAATCCTTGACAAAACCAAGAAAATGTCTGGACCACATGCTGATGGAATTATTGGTTCATCACAAACCAAGCTCGTTGATCCATTGTAAAATCAATTGCAAAAATTGTCGATACAAGAGACAGCGGCTAGCCAAACCATTGGTTTGACTGCTCCCCCTACCCAAAAGTCGGATGTGCACAGTGTGCAAATGACAAACGTAAAGGCCACCCAGTAGCCTGATGGAAAGAAGAAACAATGGAAAAGGGGTAAGGGGGATAAGAAACCCACCAATAATGCTGGCATGGGTGACACTGAAAAGAAGAAGTCAAAGTATCCTTGTAATCCTTGAAAGGAAGACCACCTGACCCATCAGTGCCCTCGGCTTGCGGAGGCCTAGAAGTTATTAGCACAACCACAACATGTCGTGTTAATGAACCCGTTCCCACATGGGAAAAATCTAACTCAAGCCTCCTCGAACGTGGAAGAGGGAAGTCAAGGACACCCTCCATCTTCAAGTAATCCTTCGTCCGCAAATGTCTATATGATGAAATGTGATGCTTGTATAATGATTAGAGAACATGATTATGGAAATCTGGGCACCTCTGAGAAGGGTAAATAAGCTAAAAACCCACCTCTTCCTCTTCAGATTGAGAATACGTTGGGCGAAACAATGACATGCATCCCCAAAGGTGCGTTCAAAAAATATTCTTACAACCCAAACGCAAGGGCTGCCCAAAACTACTCTGTGGTGGAGGATTTATCACAAACCCCTTATGTGATGTCTTCTTTGGAAGTCCTCTAGAGTTTCTCTTCCCAGAGAAAGGCCCTATTATCTACCCTAGGCTCTACCAAGACTTGTAATGTAGGAACAATCATGCTTTATACCTCCAACTTAAAAACTCGTCTTCCTTACCACGTTTCTTTTCAGATAGTAGTGGCTTATACCACGAAAAATTTTACTTGGAATATTTTTCGTACAGTGGTGGATGAGGGTGCCTCAACATGCATGATGTCTTTGGCATGTTGGAAGGCCATCAACCAACCCATTTTTTCTCTGTCACCTACTCTAATAACATCTTTTGATGGTCGTTCTTTTCGACCACATGGGATCATCCCCTCTTTCCCCATGTAGTTGGGGGGAAAAACTATGTCTGTCGAAGTTGAAGTGGTCGATGCATCTCTCAACTACAATATTTTGTTAGGTAGGAGTTAGACCTACGCTATGCAAGCAGTGGTCGTGACAGTGTTCCGGGTCTTGTTTTTTCCTCATGAGGGCCGAATTGTGACCATTGATCAGTTATCCTTCTCTCGTCCTGACCCTTCATCGGGAGTCTCCACAGTCCTGATGATTGATAAACCCCAACCTGGCATCATCAATGTAGGGGTTGGTATATTCCCATCATTGATGGGTACTTTCAATTACCCGCCTCTGGCCGACAATGTCCATTATATGATGGTTGTCCCCGACCAGCCTTGGGCTGAAAATTTTCAAACCTCATCGTTTCTCACGACGTAATTTCATGATTTGTGGACCCTTCCTTCCCCATCCACTACAATGGAATGGACAGAGAACCATGGCATGTCCATGCCTTTTTCTGTGGCATAATTTGCGTACTCAATCATTCAACGAGCTTCTGTCGAACCCGATCTGACTCCAGCACGAGAGTTATATATCCTGTGTTTGAGCCTATCAAGGCTCAAGGTTCCCTTGCTGATACAAATTATTTAGACTTAGTATTTCCTTTAAACAAAGCGATTATTGAAGAAATGACTAGTCTGGACAGACCCTAGAATGATCTTCATCATAGATCTTAATTCCTCCCAGAGTTAAGATGAATTGAAGTAGGAGAATTCACTCTGACCATGAATGGAGATAAAGATAGTCCTATCAATCCTTTAGCAACACACATGGTTTACATTGAAGGAAATATGGCCACAATAGCCGAGACAATACCTATTGACATCTCCAGAACCCCTAGCATCGTGGAGAATATCTTCGTCGGAGCGGTCTCCTCCCCCGAGGAAATTCAAATCTACACAGATTTATTTAAATAATTTCGCGACGTCTTTTCCCGGTCTTACGAGGAAATGCCAGGCATAGACCCAAGAATTGTTGAACATGAAATAATGACTTATCCTGATGTCAAGCCAGTCTGACAAAAGCTTCGTTCGATCAATCCTAGGAAAGCAACAACTATCAAGGATGAAGTAGAGAAACTACCTAAAGCTGGTTTCATCTATCCCATCCAATTGACTCAATGGGTGTCAAATCCCATGCCAGTCAATAAAAAATAGGGTACGATTTGTGTATGCATGAATTTCTGTGATCTGAACAAGGCCTACCCAAAAGATAATTTCCCCATGCCATTTATTGACTATATAGTCGATGAATGAGCAGGATGCGAGGCCTTTTCGTTCATGGATGGTTTTTCAAGATACAATCAGATAGAAATCAAACCCGAAGACCAACCCAAAACCACTTTCATCTGTCCATGGGGTACATTCGCTTATCATAAGATGACTTTTGGTCTGAAAAATGCTGGAGCTACGTTTCAGTGGGCCATGTCTTTTGCGTTCCATGAACTCAAACACATAGTCAAGGCTTATCTTGATGATTTAGTGTCACTATATCGCAAGAGAGATGATCATCCAGAACACCTTTGACTTATCCTTGAACGGTGTTGCTACTACCGAATCCACTTGAATTCAAACAAGTGTAGTTTTTGCATTCTTTTTAGGTATACACAGGCTGTAGTGGGTCATCCAGCGTACACACATGTGCAGTAGTGGAGCAGGGCACATATGCCTTCAAAAATAGTGTTTTTCTAAGAAGTTGTTCAGTAGTGGCTTGGAAAAGAAGTCAAATGAGATGGCCTGATGCTAGGTAAGCATGTCTGGTGCAATTTGTGGTTATAACATTCTTGTAGTGTCCATATTTTTGACAGTTGAAGCATTGTATTTTTGACATATGTTCTCTTGATTTAGCTTCTTCCTGGAGCCAAACTTCCTTTTACTCCTGAAATTCTTGAACCTTGCTATGAAAGACATATCATCGTACTTATTTTGGGGTTTCTCTTTTGCACTGATCCTTGATTCGTCTTGTGCACAACAAGTCCAAACTTCTTCAAATTTAGGATACTCCTTCCTTGTGTTCATGCTTGTGAAAAATGCATCCCATGTCTTGGGAAGACCATTGTGTACTATGTTTACCATTTCCTTCTCTATGATGATCTATTCAATAGCTTGTAGTTGATATATTAACTAATAGATTCTCACAAAGTATGATGTTATGCTGTCATCATCATTCATATTCATGTCACAAAGCTCATTCTTCAGACTCATTACTTATCCAATGTTTCTGATTCAGAAGAGGTTTGTTAGGACATCGTACATCTTCTTAGATGAATCAAGATGGGAGATGTAGGGTATAAGGTGGTATTTTATAGAATCCACTATGATACTCATGGCATTGATGTCATTGTCTTTGAACTTCTCCATAACTGCAACATTTCGCAGTTCCTTTTCTTTACTTTCTTCAAACTCTGGTTCCACAATCTTTCCTTTCACGATATCCAACAATTTATTCTTGGAAAGGATGAGATCAATCCTTGTCTTCCCTGATCTGAAGTTAGAAGCCCCATCTAACTTTTTTTCTGAATTCATAGAGTAAGTCATGGTTGCATTGACTTGGTCAACCCTAGATTTGACCAAAAACTCAACCTTGATGTCTTAGCTTGTTGAGAGTATGAGGAGATGCGCTAGGATAGGGTGCACTATTCTATCAGGAAATTAGGTCAATCCCTTCATCTAAGGTTCCTCAACGAGAGGATTAGGGTTCTTACAACTGCACCTGCTAGTAACCCTAGCGGCTGTGATTTGGTAACTGCTCCTTCTAGAAATCCTAGTGGCAGTTCTTCAACGAGCTTAGTATCATTATGACTATGCTCCCTTCTAGTGGTTAGATTGAATGAAGGAGGTTTGGGCCCATAACCTATTAGAATATGATGGATGTGATCATTTAACCATAGAAAATATCGCTATTTTCACCCAACCATAGATCGAAGCCACCACTGAGCACCTTAACCTTGACAAAGAATCATTCCAGAAGAAAAACCTAGGCTAGATATCCAAACAAGATAATGCACCTCTCTCTCCAAGGATAGCACACCAAACAAGATCTGATCAGAGAGTCCAAACCATAACCAAGAGATAGTCCAAGCCAAAACTGAAATCTGCTAGTTGTAGCAACTGCATCATAAACTCTCCTCAAGACTTGCGCACAAACTAGCCAACTGTAGTGTGCACAAGTGTTAATTCTGCAATTCTAAGAATGCCTGGCCAGAATGAAGACTGGCCTCCTACATTTATAGTATTTCTGGTAGACTGCCTGGGCCGAATTCTCATTCTGGGTACTAATTCTTTAGTATATAATATTTCATTTAGCTGACTTCTTCTCTTGGAGGATAATAACCTAATACAAGTCATTCTCTTGAGCCAACTTGTCTTCTAGGGTTATTAGCCAACTAGTTAGGGTCTCTTCTTGCTTCCCAGAATATTTTATTCTCATAAGGTTTACACATGGAGGTAAATACCTCCCGTAGCTACCATAATATCAACAACATGTTCATAGCGTTCAAATTTCCATGGGTTAGAACAACTTTCCCTGGGGGCATGTCCCTTGGGGGTTATTTTTCACAGTAGGAAAGATTTATTTTTATTAATAACTCCAGTTATTGGGGGTTTTCCCTGGGAATAATTTATAGAACACATATACTTTAGGGTCTACACCTATCCCTAAGGTAAATCCCTTTGGGGGCACATTTGTTTCTATTAACTGTCACACTCCTGGAAGTTCCACCATCCCTTGGGATACTCACTCTTCTGGAACACCACAACCCTCTGGTAGTAAAAACATAGGGGGACCACAAGATTCATATAGGATATAAGAGACTTCATCCTCCTCCTATTATTCATTTTATCATACGTATTTGTCTTTCCTTGCAACATTAGACTTTCCTAATCTATCATGTCTAACAAATGACCGTATTTCCCACAACCCTTAATGGTCAGTAATTCTTGTGATGCTACTATCATACATACCCAAATTTGATGGAAATCTAGTAGAATACCTCTCCACACACATCATGACATATCAATTGTGGTGATCATACAATTCTTTGATGGATGATAGATTGAGGCTGCATCTTTTCCATAGATCCATGAATAAAAGTGAAACCAAATGGTATATTGAATTAAAAGACAATTCCTTTAAGAGTTTCAACTACTTGGCAATGGGGTTTATAATGCACCACCAATTACCCATATAGTATAATATAGGAATGGAGCTATTGATATCACTTCGTCAAGATACTACCACTCACATTTCCAATGACATTCATTAATGGAGATGAATACATAGGATGATCAAAACCCAGATCCTAGATAAAATCTTGATGGAGTGTTTCAACAAGTCTCTCCTACTAACCATTTCCGAGGGTGTAGCTATGGCATGGTTAGAAAATTTTGGGAATATCAAATGTTTTCAGGAAGGAATGAGTTGCACCCTATTCCACTCAGTCCTGTCAAAACTATGACATGTTTTCAACAATGGGGATTGGATTTGAATGGTGAAATAAACCCAAATTCAAGTGGGAAACATAAGTTGAATCTAACAACCAAAAATTATTCCACTAAGTAGGTAGAATCCACCCCTGTGAGGGAATAAATTGACACAATCATCATCTAATTCCTTGAAGAGAACATTTTGGCCAAATTTGGATGCCTAAGGAAGATCATAATTGATAATGCACAAGCTTTCAAATATGTCAAGCTAATGCAATTTTATCAAAAATATATCATATATCTTGGGCACTCTACAAATTAATTTCCAAAGGGAAATGGATTAGTTGATTCCTTCAATAAGAGTATCATCAAGAATATCAAGAAAATGTTGTCTCAAAATAAGAAGGTGTGGGATTCCCACCTAAAATATGCAGTTTGGGAAGATAGAGTAAGCATAAATAGGTCCATAGGAACCAGTCCTTTTCAGCTAGTGGCTACTCCAATATGAGGAAGAAAAATCAGATGATATGCGGAGAAGAATCAATGAACTGGTTGAAGTTCAACATGTAAGATATCGGGTGCAAATAAAGTCCCAAGATCACCAACCAAGAATAAAATAAATATTTGACGAGAGGACCAAGGAAAGAAAATTCATGGTAGGATACTTGGTCCTAAAGTGGGATTCCATAAGGGAAGCTAATGGGAAACATGGACAATTTGAAAATATTTGATTTTGGCCATTCCAAGTGTTTGCAACTCAAGATAACAACACATATGAATTGGATGAGATGGATGGAGATTTTTTTGTGGATATTATAAATGGGAGGTTCCTCCAACATTTCTTGCAGTACTAAATACTTTAGAGTCTCTTATATTGTACATAAATAAATATTTTTCCATTCTTTTCCATGTATTTTCAATTTTACTTCATTCACCATTTATTATGCAAGCAAGTATCTAGGGTTATGACATTGTAAGTTGTTGAGAATTTTTTATTCACATATAAGATTAGTTTCTGGATGCACAGGGGCCTATCATTTTAACACGGAATCCATAACCCAACATAGGAAGGCACTTGGTATACAATTCTCAAGAGACCTTATCGGTATGTTGTCCTCACTAGAGCCAATGTTAGCACTAGATTTGATCTTGTGACAAATATACATGTTGATCAAGATTATAAGAAAAATATTGGGAAAACATAGGTTGGAGGATACCTTACATAGCTCCTAGAGTGAATGATCTAGCATATTTTGAAGTTCCCAAGAGGAATAAATAGAAAAAATCACATCCTAATGTCCTAAGGTGAATTTTCAAATGCCTAGGGGCTTATCGAGATATAAAATAGGGATAATTACACTCTTGACAGACTTAATCCCTTTTCAAACAAAGGTTATATCATGGGACCATGGCTTAGGAATAAATTTCTAGAGAAGATATATGGCCCGATCTTCCAACGACTCCAAGAGAGGAAGATCTACAACATGTGATCTATGTCACATCGAAAAGCTACACGAGAAATAACATGCATAAGGGGTGCGATGATAGTTTTTGTAGCCACCATAGAGAGTTGAATGGTGTCACCTCACAAGAGATAAGAGGCTAAAACAACTCCTCTTAGGTCATGATAATGGTATTATGGTTTTATCCAACTTCCTATCCACCCACTCAACACACACATGTGTGCCACATAGAACCAATGTAGCAATCCACCTAGTACAATGGGGAGGATCAATGGCAACATGGCATGCCAACCGGGAACTTGTCAAAGCTAGTCCCAGACTGCCACCCATATAAAGAGATCCAATTGAGAACTCGGTTCACCACATCAAACTCAAATACACATAGCCCAAACCCAAAGCCACATAAGTGCCGACATGAACCAATATGAAGCTGCCACATGTCCATGGGACATGATGATATCACTCAAAATTTCATTCCTCCTCCCAAAATTTTAAAATAACTAAGCCATTGGGAATATGATGTGTGTTCACAAAAAGGAACAAAGAAGAATATTTCAAACCGGTGAGGGATACAATGATGGCATGCAAAATCAGTTGGGGATAAGATGACATACACCAAGACATTTTTCCTTTCATCTGGGTCCTTTCATCAATCATCATATTGTTACCTGCAGATAATAGAGGACAATAATCATTGCTCACATGTGAAAATCCACACAATATAGAGAAATCATAATATCACACCAAGTGTAGAAAATCACTTTGATTTATCATGTGTCTCCATAAGCAAGTTTCAAGCTCTTATAACAGAAAACCAAAGGAGCATAAGGAACCAATCTGCAAGTAAGTTTCTCTTTAAAGGTGAGTTACTTAAATTCCAAGTGTCATAGATGATGACCCACCTACTCATTCTCTTCACTCAAAAGAGAACTGTCATCCATATTTTCTACAAATGTATGGAGAGTGTGTTTTGCATTTTAAAAAGGGGAGAATGTCCCTCATTGGTATCATTAATTTATATTTGAGGGTATAAGGACATTTGGGAATCTACCCTAATGTGTAGTTGTATCAATTGACCATCTCTCTACAAAATATTGAGGTAATGGATTCAAAGAGTTGGTCAATGGTACTCTGCATTGATGAGTGGTGGTGTTTGAGAGGAAATAATTAAATATTCTTCCAACCAACCAAGGAACTCAATTGTTTAATGATTGAATGTGTCTAGTGTAGTATCCAAGGGTCCAATTGATTCACCTAGAATAATTCAAACAAAATATCAATTGGAAAAAGAGAACACACCCTACAACAACATCAACAAGCTAACTCTAGTGGTAAAACGTCATTTTTACCCTGTAAACATGAGATAAAATTTGATGGACAAGAAGAGGTGGTATCAAGAAAATGAGAATTTGTATCCAATTTCAAGAAGCAATATTGGATTAAATGAGTGGTTTTCTCATAAAAAAGGAGGTATATAAAGTAATATAACGATATCATTATTAGGGTCGGTATTTTGGGGAATTTAAGAGTTTCTTAGAACCAAAGTTGTTGAACACAATCCCCAGGCATAGATATATAATACAACCAACATGCTTCATGAGATTCATGCCCTACATTATGTTCAGTCTGTAATTCCTCTTTTTGTGCACGTGTTCTTGTAAAATCCACCACTCTCCTTTGGATTCTTGTATCATATCCCCATAAATAAAAGATCAAGAAGCACGTTATGCAACATAGTCAGTGTAACTGTGTGGTGTATGTCTATGGCATAGAAGTGATTTCCTCTTAAAAAATGACCATGATATTTTCATTTCTTCATATGTTTAAATGATATGTGAATGATACCTCCATGTATTTGATTATATGAAGATGATTAATTATTTGAAGCATGTTTCAATGCTCTGTTATATATGTTAAAAATGATGAATTCTTAATTTCTCAACAGATTATTCTATTTTCATAAGCTATGAGATTCATTCCTTGCAATGCCTCATATGTTTATCTTTTTTTTTTCTTTTAATTCACCACCACGCCCACCTCTAAATCTAAATTGTTTCAAACACTCATAGAAAAATTAATATTAGAGTTGAGAGTTTTTATTGTTTGAGATGGGAATGTTTAGGGGCCGAGAGTTTTAAAATAGACAGAGAAAAAATTTGCATAATTTTCTTTAATTCAAGAAAGACTTCAAGATTTTCCTTGAGTCTTGGACCTCGGGATGCCTCAACATAGTTGCATTGATAGCATGGAACATGTGGAGGGACAATAGTAAATAAAAAGAAATATGAACTCACTATGGAGTTGACATTGACAATGTGGTCAATATGGATACTAAAAGGTCTTCTTCTTCCTATATTCTGCTCCAATATCCCAATCCCTTTTCTCTCCTTAATTTTGGAATAGTAATAAATACAATAAGAATGAGACTCCTTCCATTCCTATAATCCTAATGTTTAACAATGTCTTAATAGCCATCTATGGCTATTTTTAGGGCTTTTGCATTCCTCAACTCTTAATTAGGGTTATGGTTTTGGACCCCATAGAATATTCTTGAAACTCCACATATGACTAGCTTCACATGTGTAATTAATGGTAGTTGACCTAGCATCCACTTAGTATTATGGAATTTAAAGGAACAAGTCAACTTGTGTGAGGCATGATTTCCTCATACAAACTCTAAATGATGTGATATTTTATGTTTTTGAATATGAAAACAAACATCAAAAGGATAGGTACTATGTTCACAAAGTTTTAACAAAAAAAAAAATGTTTCATGCCCCAATTAGCTTTGAAATTTCCAGCACCCCAAATCCCCAAAAAGAGGACATATCCCTAAAATGCGCCCTAAAATCCATTAGCTCCATTTTTTCCACCTAAAGAGGACCCAAATAGATGAAAAATTATATATTGGTCCATTTTTAATTAGCACCCCTACTCCTTCATATCTTATAGTAGTATACCCTACCTAACCTAGGTGAACTAAGAATAACATATGTTTTCCTACACTAACCTATCATTACCCTAACCTACCACTAGTGCTTCACTAACTTACCATACTATACCGTATCATAGCTTACCTAATTTAACCTACCTTATTGAATATCGGCCTACAATACTTAACTTAACCTAACCTAGCCTAGCCTCTCTAACCTTGGCCTAACCTACCTTACCATTTACCTAAACTGACCTCCATATCCTTTACCCATACTACCCAAGCTTAACCCAAACTACTATATAGCCTAAACTAACCTTGGAAAACCTATATTACAATACATTAATCTATTATATCCTAGAATAACCTATTTTATCCTATCCAACCCCACCCTATAATACCTCATTTATCCTAATCTAGCCTAATATATACAAAACTTACCTTGTTGTACCATTCCCACCACTAGCCTATCCTAATTCTCACCCTGGACTATTCTACTCTATCCAACCTACCTTGGATTATCATAGACTACATTAACATATCCCATCCTATCCTATGTATTGTAATCTACCCTAACCTAAACTAAACTATCCTACCTAAGCTACTCTGACCTAAATTACACTAATCTATCATATCCTAGCCTACTATAGCTTAAATTAACCTTGAAAACCCTAGATTATAGAAGATTAAATTATTTTTTCCTAGACTAGAATAACCCATATTATCCTATCCAACTGAACCTACCATACCTCACCTAGCCTAATCTACCCTAATATAAACTAAACTATCTTTCGCTACCTCTGCCCACCACTAGCCTATCCTAATGTTCACTCTAGAATATTCTACTCTATCTAACCTACCTTGGATTATCACAACCTACCCTGATTTCAACTAATGTTACTTAAAATACCCTAACATATCCTACTAGAATCTATCCATTTCCTGGCTTAGACTGCCCTAGCCTATCCTACATTAACATGTTGGCATGTTTTTCAGACAAATGCAGAGTATGCATGTTTTTCATTGATGGAAAAGATCACGATTAGCAGCACAACGACAATGGTGGAATGGAAAGATCAACAATCTAAGATTAGAAGGAGGAGCAACAATGATCGTTGGATCCCATTCAGAATTATTGACGACTATCAGATCCAAATTAAGACATGAGGAGCGCACAGAAGAGGAGAATAGATCTCAGGCGTCATATCTGAGTTCGAATACCGACCATAGTCAGATCCAAAAGAAGGAGCATGATATTTAAGTACAAGATGGAGAGGGCTTAGAAAGTCCCAAAAGAAGGAAGACCATTGATCCAAGAAGGACACGTGGAAAACAGTCAAAGCACAACAAAGGTTTCATTTCAGAGTTTCACAGATTAGGAAATCCAAAGGAAAGAGGTTTTCTAACCACTCGAACTCGCGATATGCGAAATCGAGATAACAATCTTGACCATTGGAGTCATAGGACACGTGGAAAACGATTGGAATTTCACTGAATTGCACATTGGAGGAGTCAACGGAGCATGGTGTGGGAACTCGCGATATGTGATATCCGGAAATGATTCGAGCTATCGGATTGAGGGTTAATCTGAAACCTTGGATCGAGGTATGATGTGGAATGTTGGATGCAGAGGACACATGGCGAGCATTCTCCCTTTATGGGTTTCCTCATGAAAATTTGTCTCTGTGTATATCTTATGTGTGACTGATGCTCATTATTTATGTTGTATAATATTGATGGTCACTTGGAGAAATATTAAAAATGGTTTAACTGACTTAAAATTGTTTAAGCATGGTAACAACTGATTCACCCCCCCTCTCAGTTGTCTTAGTAATTTCAACAATTGGTATCAAAGTCGGTTCCTTTTATACAAAGGTAGATCTATAAGCTTAAACATGAAAATTCATGAAAGGACTTCAACCACTAAGCCTCCTCTGTTTGATGGAAAATTGTTTTCCTTCTGGAAGCTTAGAATGAGAACATACTTAATGGCCTTAGGTGCTAATGTTTGGGACGTAGTAGAGACTAGATATATAAATCCCGATGTGCTAGCCTACAAGCATGATAATTTAGAGTTTATCCTTAATGCTAAGGGAATGAATGTTATCTTGAATGGACTTGCTGAAGATGAGTTTGTAAAGGTGATGCATCTTGAAACTGCTAAAGCTACATGGGATAAACTTGTTAGAAGCTATGAAGGAAATGAGAAAGTAAAAGATTCCAAACTTCAAACATATAGATTAAAGTTTGAACAACTAAAGATGAATGAAGATGAAATAGTTAGTAAGTATTTTTTAAGAGTTGAAGAACTTGTGAATGCCATGAAGGGTCTTGGTGAGAAGATTGAAAAATCATTTTTGGTTCAGAAGATTTTAAGATCTCTGCTTGATAAATTTAATCCAAAAGTATCTGGAATAGAAGAACTAAATGATCTTAAGACCCTATCCATTGATCAAATCCTAGGAACACTAACTACATATGAAACGAGAATCAACAAAGATAAATCCATTACTAGAGAAGCATCTTTTAAAGTAGACAATAATACTGATTCAGACTTAGATGATATTAAGGCAAAATTTGTGAGAAGGTTAAAGAAAGGATCAGGAAAATATCAAGGCAAGCATCCCTTCAAATGCTTTAACTATGGTAAGATTGGTCACTTTTCATTTAAGTGTCCCCACCAAAAAACAGACCAGAACTCTGATGATGAAAATAAGTACAAATTCAAGAAATATAGTAAAAAGAAAAGTTTGTGTGAAAACAATGAAAACTCCTCAGAAGACATAGATAATGATTCATCATGTGAAGACAAAGTGAATGATTTTATGCTTATTTTTATGGGAGATCTTGATGATGAACGCACATGAGGTGAAATGGATAATGAAGAATCTGTGGTGGATATGGAAGGTGAATTAATCAGTTCTTTGGAAGAGATTGAGAGACTTAGATGTAAGAAGAGAAAACAAAAACAATTGTTGATACAGTTTAAAATGAATGCTGAAAAACCTGATGAAAAATTTGATCTACTAAAAGTGGAGTTAGAAGAGGCAAAGAAAATAGAAGACATACTGAAACAATAGTTGTCAGAGAAGAAAGAGATGTTTGAATCCTTAGAAGAATAGATAGTAAAAACCAAAAAGGAAATGGAGAAGTTTAAGGTATTATATCACCAAAACCTGCCAAGTATTAAAGCCTCAGAAGAACTAACTTCCATTCTAAATCAGCAAAGGAATCCAAAGTTGAAATCCAAATTGGGGTATGAAGAAGGATCAAGTAGTGATCATCCAAGTAATATGGAACACATTAAGTTTGTTCAATATACAATCATTGACAACAACCATTCTGCAAAAACAAAGAAAGAAAATCAGCCACCAAGAAGGAATGAAGGAAAAGGTACTAGAACTGATCAGAGAAATTATCAACATGAAAGAAATCGATCCACTCAAAGAAGTCAGTCTTTTCCTAGGTACAAAAGTATTTCTATGGATATTGTTTTTTCTATTCTAACTTTGGTCACAAAGATATAACTTGTTCTTTAAGATGTAGATATGAGAAAACAAGTTATTCAAGGAATAATTATCTACCACAACAAAGATTGAGACAACTAATAAACAAACATAATAACATTTATGAACATAACAATCATTATAGTCTATTATTTAGTGAACCATAATGTTATTTTTGTCATAACTATGGACATAAAGCTACATATTTTCGCTTAAAAAATTATAAGCTAGATTTGAAGTCCACTGCTGAGAATTTCAAGGTTTGGAAGAAGAAAGAAGATGACAAGTGTGGACTAGTGTTATCAGCCCAAAAGAAAAATAATCCCTGGTATATTGACAGTGGATGTTCCAAACATATGACTGGAGACAAAAGTAAGTTTCTAACTCTAAGTGAAAACAAATCAGGAAATGTAATTTTTGGAAATGATGCACCAGTAAAGGAATGGTAAGTCTGATTAATGGAAAAGGAAAAGATCAAGATGTGTTATTTGTATATGGTCTAAAACATAATCTGCTTAGTGCCATTCAATTCTGTGATTGAGGATGTGAAGTGTTTTTTACTTCTAAATATTGTAAAATAAAGGTTGTGAATTCAGGACAATTGGTTGCAAAAGGAAAAAGAACATAAAACAATGTCTATGTGTTAAAAGAAGAAAAAGAATAATTCCACTTAAGCAAATATGATGAAAGTTGGCTATGGCATAGGATACTTGGACACTTAAATTTTGATCATATAATCAAGCTCAAAAATAGTGGAGAAGTAAAGGATCTTCCAAAGATATCAAAGCCATACGATTCTTTTTGTAAACCATGCCAGATAGGAAAGCTTACTCGGACATAGTTCAAATCTAAAAACTTTCCTTCAACAAAAAAACCTCTCCAATTAGTACATATGGATTTCTGTGGACCATCAAGAAAATAAGGTACAGGAAAATAAAACTATTTTATGTTGATTATTGATGATTATTCTAGACTAACATGGGTTGCCTTTTTGAAGGAAAAATCTGAAGCATATGAAAAATTCAAAGTGTTTAAGGCTCTGACTGAGAATCAAACAGGAAGAAGATTGAAAGAAGTGAGGTTTGATAGAGGAGGAGAATGTAACTCATGGAACTTCAAAGAGTTCTATGATAAACATGGAATCAAAAGAGAGTACACAATTCCAAGGACTCTGCAACAAAATGGAGTTGTTGAGAGGCCGAATAGATCAATACAACAAATGGAAAGATCAATGATGAATGAAAGGAATATACCTCATACATATTGGGTGGAAGAAATACATGCAACTAATCATATCCTGAACAAAGCTCATCTCAGGCCAGGCAGTGACAAGACTCCTTATGAATTATGGTTTGGAAGACCTATTTCAATCAAACATTTTAAAGTCTTTGGGAGTAAATGTTATATCAAGAATAATGATGAAAATATTGGCAAATATGATGATAGGGATGATGAAGGTATATTCTTAGGGTTTGGTACAAGCAGTAAAGGTTATAGATGCTACAATAAGAGGCTTCATAAATTGGTTGATTGTATCGACATAAAAGTGGATGAAGAAATCCTAGTACAAAATGTAAGAAATGTTGAACCAAGCACATAATATATAATTGAAAACTAAGATGAACAGGTCCAAGGATCAGAAAGAGAAGAATCTGAATTAGATGAATATACTAATACTTTGGCTGACAAAAAACAACAGAAAGAAGCAAAATCACCTCTAAGAATTGTTAGAAAGAATCATCCTGAAAATCAGAGAATTGAAGATATATATAAAGGAGTTTAGACAAGAAGGAAATTGATTAAAGACTCAGAACAATCTCATGTTACCTTTTTATATATGACTGAACCAAAAAAAAATTATGAAGCCAACCAACATGATGATTGGATTAGAGCTATGAATGAAGAGATTGATCAGATTGAGAAGAACAATACTTGGGAGCTCGTTCCTAGACCTGAAGACAAGAACGTAGTAGGTTCCAAATGGGTGTTCAAAAATAAAATGAATGAAAAATGACAAGTTGTTAGAAATAAAGCCAGATTGGTCTGTAAAGGGTATGCACAAGTTGAAGGTCAGGATTTTGATGAAACTTTTGCACCAGTGGAAAGATTGGAAGGTATCATAATGTTTCTTTCATATTCATGTCATAAGAACTTTAAACTGTATCAGATGGATGTTAATTCAACATTTCTTAATGGATATCTAGAGGAAGAAGTATATATGGAGAAACCTAAAGGATTCACAATGAAAGATAATCCTAACTATGTCTGTAAGCTGAAGAAGGCTCTATATGGATTGAAGCAAGCACCATGAGCTTGGTATTATAGACTGGAAAAATTCTTAAAAGACAAAGGATTCAAGAAAAGTATTGTTGACAACAATCTCTACATTAAGTTTGAAGGTGATAATTTACTAGTTGTTTTGGTTTATGTTGATGGTATTATTTTTAGCTGTACTAATGAACCCTCTGTCCAATGGTTTGCTAACTCTATGAAAACAGAGTTTGATCTGTCCATGATAGGAGAACTCGTTGGACAACTAAGAGGGGTGGGTGGGGTGAATCAGTTGTTACCATGCTTAAACAATTGTGCTTCTTTTAAAATATTTGCAAGACACTCAATGATGATCATAATAATGTAGGGAAATGAACATTGGCACATTCAACATCAGTCACATATATGAGAAACACAGAGACAAATATTTCCCAAGGAAACCCATACAGGGTAAAAACCTCTTCTTCTTTATATGATAAGTATTATTTACATTCATTACATTATCATACATTTGAGAACCAACTCATTGTGGGGCTACAACCTCTGTTTTGCAAGATGCAACTTGTTGAGAGCACCAACTCTTTGTTTTTCTCTAGCACCAACTCCCTGGTTTCTCTAGAACCAACTGGAAGGAAGCATCAACTCCCTGTGTTCAAGCCCCCACTTGAACCTATGAGGACACAAGTCCTCCCTAGCACCTCCCAACAACCCTGGATTTTGAATATAAAATATTGAAACCTACTACAGTGATATAGTGTTCAATAATAGCTTACCACTCTCATCATTGTTCTGCAAGATTTTTGCTACTCAGACTTCCTCACTGTCTTGCAGCATGCATCCGCTACCTATTCTGTTCTTCTGCTTTTTATGCTCTGTGCACCATGTCGATTCATTGCACAGTTCTTCTTCTGTTCTTTTCAGCTACTGCACTCTAATCCTTCTTCATGAATGAATCACCTTCAACAACAACATCCACAGCAACTCCAACAACAACAACAACCACATCTCTTCTCTATATTGTATATTTATATCTTTTGTGCACCTTGTGCATGCAATGCGCACAATACCTCTACATACACACACCACGCTGATATCCTCCACAACTTGAGTGCTCTGTCTGATCATCATCGTAACTCTTCAGCTTCTCTGGATGTTTTTCCACTCGTTCAGCATCACTGTATGTTATGCTGAGATTCCTCAGTATCTATGGTAGTTGAGACTCTTTGTCTTCTCTGTGACAGTCGAGCTCACCTTCTCTGTTCCAGTTACAAGCTTCAATTCTCATCTAGCTATCAATCGCCTCCATGAGCATATTCATCCCTCTTGAATATTCCCAGAGACTTTTCATCTCCTCTGTCAATCACCCTGAAGTGTCTTCAAGTCCTCTGGCAGAAACCATCAGTGGTTTCTGGCAGTTACACTGTGACGTGCAACAATAGCCCTCCGATTATGCTCAGATTCACCTGCATTGTTGGATTAACTATGATGGGTTCTTGTGTTATTTACCCATTTCTCACTTTCGTAATTCAGAGATTCTGCGATGAGACATATTGAGTCTCCATGTCACGAGTTCCAAAACTCTGAAACAAAGCTTTTCTACGCTAGATCCTTCCTTTATATGACCATGGCTATGACCAAGTGCTTATGCATAAAGTTTTTTCATGATTTTGCATTTCGTGAATCTGGAGATGAGGCATCTCGACTCTCCAAGTCACGATCCCCATAACCCTGAAATGGAGTTTATCTGAACTGACTCCTTCCCTTCTTGTGACGACTGGCAGTGACCACAGGCGGTGCCAAAAAGGTGCTTCATTTTTTACGAGATTATAACTTCATTGAGTCTGATCGATGGTTGAAAAATCCATAGATTCGATGGTCCAGATCTTATCGTGATCTCGCATCTCGCAAGTTTCCACACATGCTCCGTTGACTCCAAGTCAACGACTTGTCCTATGATTCGACAGTCTAGGTCTGATCTTAATTCAATGGCTCAGATCATATCGCGATTTCGCATCTTGCGAGTTCGGTGGTTATATTTCTTGCCTCTCCAAGTCACGAATCACGAAACTCTCAAATGGATTCGGATCAACAGTCCATATCACACCTTGATCTGATGGCTGTGATTAAATCACAATTTCGCATATCGCGATTTCGAAGGTTATGTTTCTTGCCTCTCTAAGTTGTGAGTCACGAAACTCCAAAATGGAGTCGGATCAACGGTCTAGATCACACCTTGATTTGACGGTCATCGGGAATTGTAAATGGGATCCAACGATCAGAAAAGTTGCTTCTCCTCCCAAGCAGTCTTTGTTCCGCTTACTCTAATCTGGCCATTGATGATTTGTCAACAATATTCTGCACTATCTCTTATGAGCTTATTCAAATATTCTCTGCAACGTCTTCTCATAATGCACATTTATTACATACTTTCTGTACTCATGCCATCTTCATTGTTGTACTTGCCATCAATGACAAGCATACAAGCATGCACTATCTGTTAAATATTTGCCAACATTCTCCCCCTTTGGCATTGATGGAAACCACTGTAACTTTCCTGTAGAATCCTTGAAAACACATCCTGAAATAAATTACCACACTTTCTCCCCCTTTGACATCAATGTCAAAGAAGAAACACGCTCCCTCTGAGATGTTGTAGTACATACTCCCCTTGTCAACTAGAAGCATCTTAGAAATACACCAGATATGCAATAAGTATTCCCCCTGACCAGGTGAACAAAATAGACAAAAGAAATGATAACCTCCAACTTTTGACGAAGATATCCAAAAGGGGTTGCTGCTAATGGTTTTGTAAATATATCTGCAATCTATTCTTTAGAAGGTATATAATTCAATTGAACAATTATGTTTGTAACTTGTTCTCTGAGAAAATGGTACTTTATTGGAATATGCTTAGTCTTGGAATGAAGAACATGATTCTTGGAGACACTAATGGCACTGGTGTTATCATAGTGAATTGGAATGGGATCAGTGTAAGTTACCTTCAAATCTGCAAGAGTTTGTATCATCCATAATATTTGTGTGCAGCAAGTAGCAACATCAATGTATTCTGCATCTGTAGTTGATAATGAAATGGATCCTTTCTTTTTACTAAGCCATGCAACTAATGAGTCACCCAGAAAGAATGCTCCTCCACTGGTGCTTTTTCTCTCATCAACACAGTTTGCCCAATCTGCATCTGAATAAGAAGCTAAATGGAAATTCTGATTTCTAGGATACCACAGACCATAAGTCATTGTTCCATTCAAGTATTTAAATATCCTTTTGACAGCTACCAAATGACTTTGTCTAGGAGCAGACAGATAATGACCTACCAGTCCAACAACTTGCATTATATCAGGACGGGATGTTGTGATGTAAAGAAAGTTGTCTATCATAGAGCGATATGACCTTTGATCAACATCAGGTGTGATATCATCTTTACTCAGCTTGCAACCAACCACCATAGGTGTACTAATAGGATAGGAATCCTCCATCTGAAATTTCTTTAACATCTCTTTCAAATATTTTTCTTGGGAGATAAATATTCCTGCAAAACTCTGTTTTACTTGTAAGCCAAGAAAATATGATAGTTCTCTTATCATGGACATCTCAAAATCTATTTTCATAGAGTTAGAAAACCACTAGATAGATGATTCATTAGTACAACTAAAAACAATATCATCTACATAAACCAAAACAATTAGTAAATTTTTACCTTCAGACTTAATGTAGAGATTGATGTCAACAGTACCTTTCTTGAACTCTTTGTCTTGTAGAAATTTGTCCAGTCTATAATACCAAGCTCGTGGTTCTTGTTTTAGTCCATATAAGGCATTCTTCAGCTTGCAAACATGATTAGGATTATATGTCAATGAGAATCCTTCAGGTTGCTCCATATATACTTCTTCTTCTAGATCTCCATTTAGAAATGCTGACTTAACATCCATCTGATAAACTTTAAAGTTCTTATGTCATGAATAAGAAAGAAACATTCTGATGGCTTCCAATCTTGCCACTGGTGCAAAATTTTCATCAAAGTCCTGACCTTCAACTTGTGCATATCCTTTACAAACCAATCTGGCTTTATTTCTAACAACTTGCCCTTTTTCATTCATTTTATTCTTGAACACCCATTTGGAACCTATTACATTCTTATCTTTAGGTCTAGGGACAAGCTCCCAAGTATTGTTATTTTCAATTTGATCAAGCTCTTCATTCATTGTTTTAACCCAGTGATCATCTTTGCTGGATTCATTGAAATTCTTGGGTTCCAGCATGGATATGAAAGCTATATGAGATTGTTTGGTGGTTTGATTAGCTTTCTCCTAGTTTGTACACCTTTGTATTTTTCTCTAATTATCTGACTTGCAGGATGATTTTTTTGAATGATTCTGGAGGAGGAATTTGTAGTTGACTGTTGATTTGAGCCTATCTGAGTGTTTGAGTCTTCATCTAATTCAGAGTCTTCGTTTTCTGATTCTTGGACCTGTTCATCTTCAACTTTAGCTGTGTCTTTTGTAGAAGACTCATTACTGTATACCTCTCTTGCTAGGATTCTATCATCAATTTTTACATCAATACAGTCAACCATTTTATGCAGCCTCTTATTATAGAATCTATATCCTTTACTGTTTGTAGAATACCCTAAGAAGATACCTTCATCATCCCTGTCATCATATTTGTCGAGGTTCTCATCATTATTCTTTATGTAGCATTTACTCCCAAAGACTCTGAAGTGTTTGATTGAGGCAGGTCCTCCAAACCATAAGTCATAACGTGTCTTGTCACTTTGTGGTCTAAGGTGGGCTTTGTTACGCACATGGACTGTTGTGTGTATTGCTTCTACCTAGTAGGTTTGACCAATGTTCTTCTCATTCATCATTGACTTGGCCATTTCCTGCACTGTTCTATTTTACCTCTCAACAACTCCGTTTTGTTGTGGAGTTCTTGGGATTGTGTATTCTCTCTTGATCCCATGTTCATCGCAAAATTCCTTGAAGTCTCTTGACATAAACTCTCCTCCCCGATCTGATCTTACTGCCTTTAACCTCTTGCCTGTTTGTGTCTCTGTTAAATCCTTAAATATTTTAAAATTCTCAAATGCTTCAGCTTTTTCTTTGAGAAAGGAAACCCAAGTAAGTCTGGAGTAATCATCGATAATCAACATGAAGTAGTTTTCTTTCCCTATGCCTTCTTGTCTTGATGATCCACATAAATCCATATGAACTAGTTGGAGTGGTTTCTCTGTTGAAGTAAAGCTCTTGGACTTAAACTGTGTCCTGTTTTGCTTCCCTACTTGACAGGGTTTACACATTGAATCTTGGGGCTTTGATATTCGCGGAAGATCTTTTACTGCCTCGAGGTTTTTGAGTTTGATTAAGTGGTCAGAGTTTAGATGTCCAAGTCTCCTATGCCATAACCATGTTTCATCATGTTTTCTTAGATGACATTCTTTTCTATTTTCTTTCAGCACATATACATTATTTTTTGTCCTTATGCCTTTGGCCACCACTTGTCTTGAGTTTACAGACTTTATCGTGCAGTCCTTTTACGTGAAAAACACTTCGCATCCTTTGTCACACATTTGACTTACACTGAGAAGATTATGTTTCAGCCCGTCCACAAGTAGAACATCTTGGGCTTTTCCTTTTCCATTACTTAAGCTCACCATCCCTTTGCCTTTATTTTCCCTAGAGCATCATTTCCAAAGCTTACATTTCCTGATTTTCTTTCACTTAGAGATAGAAACTTGCCTTTGTCTCCTGTCATGTGTTTGGAGCATCCACTGTCTATATACCAAGGGTTCATTTTTATTTGAGTGGACAACACTAATCTACACTTGTCACTTTCCTTCTTCTTCCAAAACTTGACATTTTCAGCAGGAGATTTTGAATCTGGTTCATATTCCCTTAAATGATAGTTAATAGATTTGTGTCCATAGTTATGACAGATGTAGCATTCAATCTCATTGTTCAACAGATCAAACTTGTTGGTGCAGCGTTGTCTACTCATTGACTGTTGATTATTTCTTGACCTCTTTAATTGCATGTACCTGGACTTAATTTGGAAATTGGCAATCAGTGAAGGTTTGTTACTTGGCTACATCATTCTTTGTTGTGGCAAGCATTTATTCCTTTGAAATCTTAATTGCTCATGTCTAAATATTAAGGAACAATTTACATATTTGTGACCAAAGTTATCAGAGTAGAAACAATAGCCATAGAAGAATTCTTTGTACCTGGAAAGTGGTTGTCTTCTTTGAGGAAATCGATTTCTTCCAGACGGATGACGTCGTTCAACAGTGAGCACATTACTTCTTTGTTCTACAGATTCAGATCTGTCATCTTTTACCTTACTCAACCTGGACGGTTGATTGTCTTCCTTTGTTTCTACAAAATTGTTATTGTCATTGGTTGTACTTTTGACAAACTTGATGGGTTCCTCATTTCCTGGCTTACCACTGCTTGATCCCTCTTCATACCCCAAGCCAATTTTCATCTTTGGATTCCTTTGTTGATTCAGAATGGTGGCCAATCCTTCTGAGGCTTTGATACTTGACATATTTTGATTATACAAGGCTTGAAACTTCTCCATTTATTTCCTTGTTTTCACTACTTCTTGTTCTAATGCTTCACATCTTGCCTTCTTTTCTGATAGTTGTTGTTTTAGAATCTCTTCGATTTTCTTTGCCTCTTCTAATTCTACTTTTAGTAGGACAAGGTCTTCATCAAGTTCTTTACTATCTTTCTTGAACTATATCAACAATTGTCTTTGCTTTCTGTTCTTGATTCTTAGTCTCTCAATCTCTTCCAGTGCACTGATCAGTTCTCCTTCCATGTCAACCACAAATTCTTCTTCATCACTCCCTATGATTTTATTATCATAATCCTCTTTGGCCATAAGTATGAAGTCATTTAGTTTATCTTCAATAGAGGAGTCATTTTCTTCATCATCTGAAGGATCATCATCATTGTTTACGCACAGACTTTTCTTCTTAAAGTTTTTCTCTTTAAAGAAATTTATATGATTGTACTTCTCCTTATCATCACATGTCTAATCCTTTCCTTTGTGGGGACATTTATTTGCAAAATGACCTATCCTACCACAGTTGAAACATTTGAAAGGCAGTTTACCTTTGTATTTTCCTGATCCCTTCTTCAGTCTCTTCACAATTTTTTCTTCAATTTCATTGGGTTCAGAATCCTCATTCCTGTTTGCTTTAAATGATGTTTCTCTGGAGGTAGGTTTATCTTTAACTATTCTCATTTCATATGCAGTCAATTTTCCTAGCAGTTGATCAAACCCCAAGGTTTTTTGATCATTAAGTTCTTCTATAGCAGAGACCTTTGGGTTGAACCTATCTGGGAGAGATCTCAAGATTTTCTGAACTAAAGAAGGTTCATCAATTGTTTCACCAAGTTCCTTCATTGCATTTACCATTTCTCCTACTCTTAGAAAGTATTTTCCAACAGTTTCATCTTCCTTCATCTTTAGCTGTTCAAACTGTATTCTGTAGGTTTGAAGCTTTGCATCCTTTACTTTCTCAATACCGTCATAGATACTAATGAGTTTGTCCCACATTTCTTTGGCAGTTCCTAGGTGCATAACTTTTATGAATTCTTCTTCTGCAAGCCCACTCAAGATAGCATTCATAGCCTTAGCGTTGAAGCTAAATTCTAGTTTTTCATCCTTATTAGCTAGCACAACTGGCTTTACATAACCAGTATCCACCACATCCCAGACATCTGCACCTAACGACATTATGTAGGTTCTCATTCTCACTTTCCAGAAGGCAAAGTTTGTTCCATTGAACAGAGGGGCCTTATTGGTTGAATTTCCTTCATGGCTTGACATGTTTAAGCTCTAGGATCTACCCTTAGATAAAAGGGTATGGCTCTGATACCAATTGTTGTACAATTGAGAGGGGGGGGGGGTGAATCAGTTGTTACTGTGCTTAAACAATTATGCTTCTTTTAAAATATTTACAAGACACTCAATGATGATCAAAATAATGCAGGAAAATGAACAATGGCACATTCAACATCAGTCACATATATGAGAGACACAGAGACAGATATCTCTCAAGGAAACCCATACAAGGTAAAAACATCTTCTTATTTATATGATAAGTATTATTTACATTCATTACATTATCATACATTGAGCACGAACTCATTGTGAGGCTACAACCTCTGTTTTGCAAGCTGCAACTTGTTGAGAGAACCAACTCTCTGTTTTTCTCTAGCACCCACTAGAAGGAAGCACCAACTCCCTAGTTTCTCTAGCACCAACTAGAAGGAAGCACCAACTCCCTCGTTTCTCTAGCACCAACTAGAAGGAAGCACCAACTCCCTGTGTTCAAGCCCCCACTTGAACCTCTGAGGACACAAGTCCTTCCTAGCACCTCCCAAACACCCTGGATTATGAATATGAAATACTGAAACCTATTACAGTGATATAGTGTTCAATAACATCTTACCAGTCTCATCACTATTTTGCAAGATTTTTGCTACTCAGACTTCCTCACTGTCTTCCAGCATGCATCCGCTGCCTATTCTCTTCTTCTGCTTTTTATGCTCTGTGCACCATGTCCATTCGTTGCACAGTTCTTCTTCTGTTCTTTTCAGATACTGCACTTTAATCCTTCTTCATTCATGAATCACCTTCAACAACAACATCCAAAGCAACTCCAACTCCAACAACAACTACATCTCTTCTCTGTACTATATATTTATAGCTTTTGTGCACCTTGTGCATGCAATGCGCACAATACCTCTACATACCCACACCGCACTGATATCCTCCACAACTCAAGTGCTTTGTCTGATCATCATCGTAACTCTTCAGCTTCTCTGGCCATTTTTCCACTGGTTCAGCATCACTGTATGTTATGCTGAGAGTCCTCAACATCTCTGGCAGTTGAGACTCTTTGAATTCTCTATGACAGTTGAGCTCACCTTCTCTGTTCCAGTTACAAGCTTCAATGCTCATCCACCTGTCAATCGCCTCCACGAGCATCTTCATCCCTCTTAAAGATTCCTAGAGACTTTTCATCTCCTCTGTCAATCACCCTGAAGTGTCTTCGAGGCCTCTAGTAGAAACCATCAGTGGTTTCTGGTAGTTACACTATGACGTGCAACAATAGCCCTCCGATTATGCTCAGATTCACCTACATCGTTGGATTAACTCTGATGGGTTCTTGTGTTATTTACCCGTTTCTCACTTTTGCAATTTGGAGATTCTGCGATGAGACATCTTGATTCTCCATGTCACGAGTTCCGAAACTCCGAAAAGGATTTTTTCTGCGCTAGCTCCTTCCTTTATATGACCATGGCTATGACCAAGCACTTATGCATAAAGCGCTTTCGCAATTTCGCATTTCGTGAATCTGGAGATGAGGAATCTCGACTCTCCAAGTCACGATCCCCAAAACCCCGAAATGGAGCTTATCTGAACTAACTCCTTCCCTTCTCGTGACCATCGGTGTTGACCACAGGTTGTGCCAAAAAGGCGATTCATTTTTCGCGAGATTATAACTTCATTGAGTCTGATCGATGGTTGAAAACTCCATAGATCTGACCGTCCAGATCTTATCGCGATCTCACATCTCGCGAGTTTCCACACATGCTCCATTGGCTCCAAGTCAACGACTTGTCCTATGATTCGATGGTCCATATCTGATCTTAATTCAATGGCTCAGATCATATCGCGATTTCGTATCTTGCGAGTTCGGTGGTTATATTTTTTGCCTCTCCAAGTCATGAATCACGAAACTCCGAAATGGAGTCGGATCAACGATCCATATCACACCTTGATCTGATGGCTGCAATTAAATCACGATTTTGCATATCTCGATTTTGAAGGTTATGTTTCTTGCCTCTCCAAGTCGCAAGTCGCGAAACTCTGAAATGGAGTCGGATCAACGGTCTAGATCACACCTTGATCTGACGGTCATCAGGAATTGTAAATGGGATCCAACGATCAGAAAAGTTGCTTCTCCTCCCAAGCAGTCTTTGTTCCGCTTACTCTAATCTGGCCATCGATGATCTGTCAATAATCTTCTGCACTATCTCTTCTGAGCTTATTCGAATCTTCTCTGCAACGTCTTCTCATAATGCCCATTTATTACATACTTTTTGTACTCATGCCATATTCATTGTTGTACTTGCCATCAATGACAAGCATACAATCATGCGCTGTCTGTTAAATATTTGCCAACATAACTATCATACTTTCTTGGCTTACAAGTTAAACATAGTTCTGTAGGAATATTTATCTCACAAGAAAAATATTTAAAAGAGATGTTGAAGAAATTTCTGATGGAAGATTCTTCTCCTGTTAGTACACCTATGTTGGTTGGTTGCAAGCTCAGTAAAGATGATATTTCACCCGATCTTGTTCAAAGGACATACCGATCAATGATAGGCATTCTTTTGTACATCACAACTTCCCATCCTAATATAATGCAAATTGTTGGAATGGTAGGTCACTATCAGTCTTCTCCTAAACAAATTCATCTAGTAGTGGTAACAAGATTATTCAAGTACTTGAAGGGCACAATGAATTACGGTTTGTGGTATCCCAGAAATCAGAACTTTCAGTTAACTCGTTATTCAAATGTTGATTGGGCAAACTGTGTTCATGAGAGAAAAAGCACCGGTGGAGGAGCATTCTTTCTGGGTGACTCATTAGTAGCATGGCTTAGTAAAAAGCAAGGATCCATTTCATTATCAACTACAGAGGAAGAATGCATTGCTGCGGCTACTTGTTGCACACAAATTTTATGGATGATACAAACTCTTGCAAATTTGAAGGTAACTTACACTAATCCCATTTCACTTCATTGTGATAACACTAGTTCCATTAGTGTCTCCAAGAATCATGTTCTTCATTCCAAGACTAAGCATATCCCAATAAAATAGCATTTTCTCAGAGAAAAAGTTACAAACAGAGTCGTTTAGCTGAATTATATTCCTTCCATGGAACATATAGCTGATATCTTTACTAAACCGTTAGCAGCGACCCCTTTTGGATATCGTCGTCAAAAGTTGTGGGTTATAACTTATTTCGTCTAATATATTCACCTATTTAGAGGGAGTACTTCTTGAATATCTTTTGTATTTCTAAGCTGCTCATAGTTGACAGGGGGAGTATGTACTGCAAAAACTTAGGGGGGAGCATGTTTCTTCTTTGACATTGATGTCAAAGGGGGAGAAAGTGTGGTAATTTTAAGGATGCTACAATGGTATAATTGGATGTTCTTCAAGGGGTTTCAAGGGGTTGCCATCAATGCCAAAGGGGGAGATTGTTGGCATTTTTTTCAGACAAAGGCAAAGTATGTATGTTTTTCATTGATGGAAAAGATCATGATCAACAACACAATGACAATGATGGAATGGAAAGATCGGCAGTGTAAGCTCAGAAGGAGGAGCAACAATGATCTTTGGATCCCATTCAGAATTCCCGATGACCATCAGATCTGAATTAATACTGGAGGAGTGCACAAAAAAGGAGAACATATCTCAGGCGTCATATCTGAGTACGAAGACCGACCATCGTCGAATACATAAGAAGGAGCATGATCTTTAAGTACAAGATGAAGTGGGCTTAGAAAGTCTCGAAAGAAAGAGGACCATTGATCAGGGAAGGAAACGCGGAAAATAGTCAGAGCACGACAAAGGTTTTGTTTCAGAGTTTCACAGATCAGGAAATCCAAAGAAAAGTGGTTCTCTAACCACTCGAACTCACGATATGTGAAATCGCGATAAAAATCCTGACCATTCGAGTCATAGGACATGTGGCAAGCGATTAGAATTTCGCTAACTTGCACATTGGAGGAGTCAACGGAGCATGGTGTGGGAACTCGCGATATGTGATATCCCGAAATGATCCAAGCCGTCGGATTGAGGGTTGATCTAAACCCTTGGATCGAGGTATGCTGTGGAATGTTAGATGCAGAGGACACATGGAGAGCAATTGGCATATCGCTAAATGGAAAGTCAAAGGAAGGAAATAATATAACCTTCCAACTCGCGATATGAAAAATCGTGATAAGGACTGGCCCATGGTCATAGACAAGGTCACATCGTCAAAGGCTGGAGGAAGGAGCTAGTGGAGCTAAGCCCCTTTTCGAAGATCGTAACATGAAGAGTCAAGACTCTTCATCTCTAGATTACCGAAATGTGAAATGCGAAAATACCTTTTTGTATAGGTTGTTGTCACCGCCAGTGGTCATGTGAGAGGGAGGAGCTAGCGGAGCTAAGATCCATTTCGAGGATCACAACTTGGAGCATTGAGACCCTTCGAAACAGGATTGTCAAAATGCGAAATGTGAAACACATTTTGATTAGGCACATGGTCACAACCAATGAGCATATGGGATAAACGCAAGACCCTGCATATTTAATCCAACAGTGCTGGTTATTTGAGCATCTGATCGAAGGGTAACTATTGATCTTCATGATTAATTATTCAATTACGTTTCAGTTAGCATAATAGAATCATGGTTCTTGATCAGTTGGTGATTCAGTTTCTGAGAGATTTTCTTCTTTTTTTCCAAGGAGATTCGAAGTGTAACTGATGAGACTGGTGTGTATAAAAGGAGAGATGCAGTGATTGTGTAAGGTTGGTTGTTCTGACTGAAAAATGAGTTGAACTGTAGAAAGGTAAAATTACAGTATGCACAGTGTGAAGAAATCTCAGAGATAAGGAACATAAGATGAATAGAATATAAAAGGTGAAGGGAGCAGAATGTGCAAATATCAAAGAAGCATGAGAAGGACAGAGAAAGATCAGAAAGAAAGAGACAACAAGTCAAACCATGTATGAACAGAGCAGAAAGAATTGTAGAACAATGAAGAAGTGGTAAGAATTGATATATCTGTATTGTTGGTTATTCAATCATTTATTTATAATTAGGGAGGTATGGTGGTGCGAGGGAGGACTGTGGTCCTCTGATATTCAAGTTGATTCTTGAATATTGGGAGTTGTAGCTTCCATATAGTTGTGGCTAGAAAATAGGGTGGCAGGGTGGTGCTTGGGAAAACACAGAGTTTTCTGTATGCAAGTTGGTGCTTGTATAAGTGGAAGTAGGTGCTTCCATCCAATCGGTGTTGGAACACTCAGGGAGTTGGTGCTTCCTTCTAGTGGGTGCTAGAGAAACCAGAGAGTTGGTGCTCTCAAACAAGTTGGATCTTGTAAAAGAGAGGTAGTAGCATCACATTGAGTTGGTGCTCAACTATAGATGATGTACAAAACTTAAAAGATTGTCTATCATTTCGAAGAAGAAGAGGTTTTCTCCCTTTATGGGTTTCCTCATGAAAATTTATCTCTGTGTATATCTTATGTGTGACTAATGCTCATTATTTATGTTGTTCATATGTTACATATAATATTGATGGTCACTTGGAGAAAGATTAAAAATGGTTTAATTGACTTAAAATTGTTTAAGAACAGTAACAACTGATTCACCCCCCCTCTTAGTTGTCTTAGTAATTTCAACATAACATGTCCTATCCTAAGCTACCTGTTGCAATATACCCTATCCTAAACTAAACTAGCCTACCTAACCTACTATAACATTCTCTACACTAATTGATCCTATCTTAACCTACCATACTTTAGCCTTACCTATTTATCCTAATCTACCCTATTGTATGTAGAGTAATATACCTTATCATAACATAGTGTAGCTAGCCTAACACTAACTTCCCACTAGTACTATATAATAGTTTACTTACACTTATCTCCCTAACATTAATTTTTCCCTCCTATCCTAATAGCTTATCATAGACTAACTTAATATACCTAACTTAATCAACCCTACCATAACCTACCACTACCTTAGCCTAAACTACCCTATCACACTTAGCCTAATCTACCACTTTCCTAGCCTAGAGTACCTTAGCGTACCTACCTAACCTAGATTACCTTTCCCTACACTAAACTAGCATAACCTATACTACACTATCATACACTATACTAACATATCCTACTCTACCCTACTTTATCCTATTTTCCCCTACACTGATATATCCTAATATAATCTACACTACCAATACCCTAAGCTATCCTACCCTACCTTAACATACCTAAACTAGTCTACTTTATCCTATACTAAGTTATCATACCCTAACCTAATCTACCTACCATGGACTACTAGTGCCCTATCCTAGACCATACATACTAATCTACTTTTATTTTAGACTATCCCATAACTACCCTAGAACCTATCCTTTCCTTCCTAACCTAGCCTACCCTGCTATAGAATTTCCAAGAACTACCCTAACCTAGCCTTTCCTACCTAGTGTACTCTATCCTTCTTTAAACTAACCTACCTTATCATACCATAACCTACATTAACATAACACACCTTATCGTACACTAACATAATACACCTTAATCTACCCCACCTTAAATAATATTTCCTACATTACCCTACCACTATCCTAAACTAACCTAACCTAGCATAACTCGTCTAGGATAATCTATCGTAGATTAACCTATCCTACCTAACATAATCTTCCTTACCCTAGAAGTTACTAACACACTAGCTTAGCTTAAATCTAGTAATCCACCCTACCCTAAATTATGTTACAAATACCCTAACCTAACCTTACATGCCTAGCATAATCTTCTTACTCTTGACTAACCTACCTTATCCTAGACTAGCTTACAACTCTCCTAACCTAACCCTACGAACCTAATTGACTCTACCTACTCTAGACTAACCACCATAGCCTACACTTACATAACACATCCTATCTTGGACACCTTATCCCTCCCTACCTTAGACTACCCCACCCTACATTAATCTATCATATCCTACTGTAACCTTCTTATCCCAGTTTAGTCTACCCTCAAATAGACTACACTACCCTACCACTACAGTATCCTAGCCTACCTAGACTAACATACCATACCACCACCCTGTATTATCCTACTTAGCCTAATCTAAACTACACAAACATATATTACCTAATCTAATCTAATCCTACCCCCCCTAACCTAATCTATTCTACCCTACCCTATCCTACATAGACTGATTTTCCCTACTCCACTCTAAGTTATCCTACTATACCTAACTTAATCCACCCTACCTTATCCTACTATTACCTTTTCTTAAACCACCCTATCTACTTAACCTAATTTACCATTTCCCTAACCTAAACTACATCATCCCACATACCTAGCCTAGATTACACTATCTTAAATAAAACTAACATACCTTACGATGCACTACTTTAGCCTACAACACCCTACACTAACCTTTCCTAATATAATCTACCCTACATTATCCTAATCTATCCTAATCTATCCTACCCTACTTTTTCATACCTAAATTATATCTTAGATCAAGCTACCCTACATAACCTAATCTAAACTACCATGGAATACTAGTGCCTTACCCTAGACTACACACACTAATCTATCATACCCTAGACTATCCTACAACTATTGTAACCTATCCTAATCTACCCTACTTTAGATTAAAGCACCCTATTTTAGATTACCCTACCTTACCCTATCATACACTAACATAACTCACCTTAGAATACACTAAACTAACACACCCTACCTTGCATAATATGTCACTAACCTACTCTAAACCAACTTAACCTATCGTACCCTCTCCTAGCATACTTAACCTAATCTAATATATCCTAAACTAACCTAATCTACTCTACCCTAGGCTACCAATACCCTAACCTAGCCTACAAATACTAATATGGCCCACTCTAGACTCCCCTACAACTAGCCTAACCTACCCTTGTCTACTTATCTTAATCTAACTACTCTAGACTAACCTACCCTACCCTACCTTAGCCTACCCCACCTTTTCCTACCCTACACTAACATATCCCATCCTAAGGTAACCTACTTAGCCCAACATCCTTATACCCTAACCTACACTAAACTACCTTACCCTTATTCTAGCTTAGCCTACCTAGCTTAGCCCACACTATCCCACCCTACCCTATGTTACCTAGCCTATCTATCGTACCCTTAATCTAAACTACCCTTTCCTTGAATACTGTAGCCTATATTGGACTACCCTATCTTATATTAACCTATTATGTCCCATCCTACCCTAACCTACCCTAACCTACCCTAACCTACGCTACTTAGTTTAACATAACCTTTTCTATAACAACCTATCCTACCCAACCTAATCTATCCTAAATTAGCCTACATACACAAATCTACCTTACCTAACCCTAACTTAACCTTAAGCATAAATCCTAAGCCTAGATCCTAAGTCTAATTCCTTAAGACCCAATCCTATGCCTAACCCTAAATTTGAATCCTAATCTTCATCTAGACTATTCTAGAATAACCTACCCTACCTAACCTAATATACTTTACACTAGCCTAAACCGCTAAGCCAAAGTGTGAATCCTAATCCTAATCTTAATCATGCCCTATCTTACCTAGTCTAGCTTACTCCATGCTCAATTTAAACTACCCTTCCTTTGACTACCCTAGCCTAGCATACACTAACATATCTTAGCTAGCCCTACCTAGATGAGTCTACACTATCGTGAACTAAACTACCTAATCTAACCTACCCTGCCTAAGCTAATACATTCTACCCTAGCCCACAGAAGCTAATCTAGTTGAGCCCACCCTAGCCTAGTCTTATGCCTAAATTCCTTAAGCCTCAATCCCAAACCTCAACCCTAAGCCTATGTTTGAATCCTAATCCTAAGCATGTACTTAATGCTTAAAGACTAACTCCCAATCCCAAGACTAAGTCTAACATATGGTTACCTTACATTAAATGAGAAGTAATAATAAATAACATTATGCACATTATAAATATATATAGATGACATCCATTTTATAATATTAAAAAAAACATCCATCCATTATATCATGTGATGTACAAATTTAACATATAAAATCTAATGAACACACTTTATAAATAAACACAAAATATGTATAATATAATAAATAATCATATACAAATACATAATAAATAAACAAATATAAATTTTAATACATAACTTAAATTTTTATTATATAAAAAAATAAAATAAATAAATCCAACATATTTAAATCTAAATCTAACAAATACAAGTGAAAATCTTATCATAATGAAATATAAATTATAAATTTTAAGTAAATATATATTCCAAACACAAAGAAAATGGAATTTTCAATTAAGTCATTTTACTCTTTCATATTTAAATCTAAATCTAACAAATACAAGTGAAAATCTTATCATAATGAAATATAAATTTTAAGTAAATATATATTCCAAAAACAAAGAAAATGGAATTTTCAATTAACTCATTTTACTCTTTCATATTGTAGTGAAATTATTATTTATATTATTATTATTGAATTTGATAAAAACAATAATATCTGTTTTTTTATTTATATTATTAATATTAAATTTGACAA
>ML778961.1:229292-246173 GCA_009831015.1 Picea engelmannii
ACAAAAAAAAAAAAAAAAAAATTCTATTTTTTAAACTTTATAGCAACAAATTTCCACATCAAATTTCATATAAAATATATGCTAAACTAATTATAAATCCAAATAACAATATTACTTAACAACGCAAATCTTAATATCATAATATCACTATCTTCATATAACTATTTACTTAACAAGTGCATTCATATCTTTATTTAAATGTAAAATGTCTCATCAGCATAAAATTTCTAAACACCTCTTTTATAAAAATAAATTATACAAAAAAATATGAATAAGAAATCGTACTCTTTTATAAAAATAAATTATACAAAAAAATATGTATAAGAAATCGTATATAAATTAATGACATAAATTTACAACCATATTAAATTATATAAAAATATGTGTAAGAAATCGTATATAAATTAATGACATATAAATTTACAACCATATTCATTAAATCGTTACTGAGAAAAAGAGTGGTTTACTATCATATATAAATTAATAATAAATAAATATAAAATCATGTTCATAAAAAAATAACTATGCCCAAGAATCAAAGAAAAACTTATAATCTAAACTTAATAAACAGAGAGAATCAATGAAGAACTTATAATCTAAACTTAATAAACAAGGATGCGGGGTTTCCTATCACTTTAAAAGGTCTTCCATATTTTTCAAGAGATTATAAACTATGATATTCCGTTGTGTGACAAATTTTAAAATTCAAAGAACCGATAATTGGATTGAAAAATAATAAACGGCTAGGCGAGTTAAATCAAACTAACAACGAATAAGAACAGATCAGAACAGGAGGCATACATACCTGGAAATAGAGTTGCGATTTGATTTCGTTTGAACAATTTAGCAGCCTTCGCATGATTTGGATAGAGCGGTTTTATTTGGTTTGATAAGCAAAACAGTCCACTTCAATACGATTTGGATGAGCGATTTGTCCAAAGGTTTGAACAGTAATGATTCAATATTGGTGCGAGATAGGAAGCCCTGACAGCATTTTTTCATTCAATCTTGGTGCGAGATAGGAAGTCCTGATCAGAACAGAACCCAACCCTACTCGCAAGGCTGAATTTTTTTCAGTAAGGAGAAGAGAAATCAATTTTATCCTACCACCATAAAAACCCTAGAAATCAATTTTTTTCATGGGAAGGGATATCATACCACCATAAAAACCCAGGAGCCTTTCGTGCGTAAAAAATTAAAGCAACATGTGCAAGCTTCATGTAAATACTCTTGTATAAAATAACGATTAAAAATATATTCATAAATATAAAATGCTTAAAAGCAAACCAAGAAGAAATGTTTGATCAGGAGAAGAGAATTCAGTTCCAAAGAACCAACCCAAATCTCAATCTCGATATAATATAATAACCAACAGAGAAACTAAATATAATAAACACAGAAGAGGGTTAAACGGAACTACACTGATGGAGAAACTAAACTAATTATACTAATGGAGGAAGTATATTTAATCAGAGGGCATAGACAGGAGAAGACATACCAGGAATTGGAGTTGGACGGCGATTAGATTAGGTTTGGTTCAAGCAGCAGAAGAGCCTCAGACTTGGATGATGTGAAGGAGAGAACCTCAACACGACATACACAGGAGTGGAATAGCGATTTGATGGATTTGTTGAAGGGATTGAGCAATAGTGGCTCTGCTTATGGATAACCGTCGAAATCGCTTATTCGTTCGATCCTGGTGTGACATAGGAAGCCCAGATCAGAACAAAACTGAACCCCCATTGCAAGGCTGAAGAAATTAACAGAAACGAAAGGACTAGCGTTTCTAGGGTTTCTGAGAGAAGAGCAGAGAAGATCTCCAAGAAACTAATAACAAAATTTACCTGTAAGATGCATTGAGAGAGAGCATTGATCTTGATGATCCAAAAGACTGTTGATCAGATTAGCTGCGTCCTGGATTCCTTAGAAGTTCATCTGCTCGAGTTGATGATTAAATTTATTGCCTCCATTCCAGTCCAGGCCTGCCTAGCCTCCTCCTCTACTCATACTCTCAAACATTAAACCCCACGCAGACTAAGACCCATACAACTGATCACACACAGACCACACAGACTGAGGCCCATACAACCGATCACACGCAGACTCAAATTCGACTGAGACTCAAAAACCCATTCACACAGACACACCAGAGCATGGATAGAAGAGGAAGTAGAAGGTAAATGTTCGAATTGTGTAAGATTCGAGATATATATATATATATATATATATATATATATATATATATCCTTCCAACGGATAGATGTTTTGTCGACTTTGCCCCTCTTTCTACAAACCAAGAACCGGTAGCAGATGAAATGAAGTTCCTCTCTCTTCAACGAGTTACGACCTTTATCCTCTCGAATGGAAGAATAAATCCAAAAAAGCAGATGAGTTTAACGGAAAAAACTGTTAGTAGATGAGTCAGCTGGTAAATCCAAAAAGCAGATCTCATGCTTTTCTTCAATTTCGATTCATGCTTTTCTTCTATTTTTTTAATACTTTTTGCCGAGGATTTAGCCCTGATTTACCATAAATTTGAATTTTATTTTATTCCTATGGAATCTCAGATTCAACAGGAATTATTGATCAAAAGGGATGATAAAACGGACGAGTCTGTCAAAAGAGACCTCCAGAATAGGGTGAATGGCTTCCCAAGGATATCTAGTTTCTGTTTTCTTATTCACTTTTAATTCGATTTCAATTGTTTCCGTTTGTCTGTCCTCTACTCTACTGGCAGCTCCATCAACTAATTTCCCTGAATATGCTTTCGGGACCTTAAGGCTCATTTTCAATATATTTAAATAGGTTGGTATTGTATTTGTCTTGCTCCAATCCATTTAATCGCCTTTGGCACGTCTAAATGCAACAACGCTAGTTCTAGTTGAATAATTACTTAACTATTTGGAAGCCTTTAGCTAATTTTTTTAAATCATTTGTTAAAATAATCTAAACCTTAAAATTTTTCCATTTCAATCTCTAAAATTTGTAATCCAATAAAAAAAATATTTTAATATTTTTGTCTTCAAAAATATTGGTTTAGTGTTTGAAGAGACTAAAAGAAACACTAAATCATGGTCATTTGTTTAAAAAGTTTGATTAAAAGCACTTAGAATGGCTAATTTCTAGTTATTTATGCTAAAATCTACTGAAACACCTAAACAAACTTCCTATACATATAGGTAAATAGAGTAGTGTAGGTGTCTTTCTTTATCTATTTGTTTGTGATAAATGATTTAGAAATAGAGTCAAAGACATTATTTTTTAGGTGTTGGGGAAATGTTTCAATGGATTGAGTCAACACCACTTCAAAATAGAATCTAGATGATCTAGTTATAGAAATTCGAAATTCAATTGACCAAAGGTCAAAGGATGTTATTGAAATCCAATATAATAGTTGTGTGAACTACAATAAACTCATTTCATGGACTACCTTGTTTTTTTAGTGTTGTCTAAGTAAAGTAGGGGTAAGGTCAATTGTATATGCTAGTCCATTCATAAGATTTTCAAGGGGTAACATTGTGATAGAAAAGTGAAAAAACATAAGTAGGGGTAAGGTCAATTGTATATGCTAGTCCATTCATAACATTTTCAAAGGGTAACATTGTGATATAAAAGTGAAAAAATATACTAATTGTAGTAACAACTAGTGCTTCCTTATTAGGTGGTTCTTCATTGGAAATATTATCACTAAAACCTAACATGTCTCCATGTAGATACCTCACTTGTTGTTTTGGAAAATCTAACTCAACTACACAAAGGCTTTTCTTAGTTTTATCCCATGCTCAAACTCTTCCACATCCATGACATCACGACAAAGCCATCTTTTACAGTTAAAATCTAAAAACTATGGGTTATCTCCTCCAAAATATATATTATGATATTTCAATATCCATGGCCATAGAGAGCGCACAATTTGGCCAAGTTAAAGCTAACCCTGAAAATTCTTTGCAAAAATAGAGGCTATATGTTGAAGGTAACATGGCCATATACCTTGAATAATGAAAACATGTTTCATATTTGGAAATTGATTCCTAAGAAAAGTAATGGACAATATTTTTTCTCGAAAACACAATTGCATATTGTGACTGGTGTAAAACTTCTAAGAATTATTGGAAGCAAATATTTTAAGTAAACACTAGCCAAAAAACCCCACTTCCAACAATGTTGGTTTGAATTCCTTGCACAACAAGGATTATTAGCTTGTCGAAATGCAAGTGTCTACAAGTTAGTCCATATTGTTTCCAACCCAAGGAAGGGTAGAATCTATTAAACTTAGAACTATGTCTAACAACACGAACAACCTAAATCAATGGATTTCGATATTCTTACAAGTTGAGATGATCCAGATTTATGAGGCAATGAAATGAAACATAGAAATAAGACAGAGAAAATGTAATACAATGGTAGAAGCTTATCTATGAGAAGAGATGTGATGTCTATGTGAATTTTCAAGAAGATTATTACAATGAGGGCAGAAAGGAATTTTCACATAAAGCATCAATGAGAAAAACCTAAACATCCAAAACCCTAATCCTAGAAAATGAAACACGAAAAGGTTTGTGTGCCCCGATGTGGTTATTTGATACGATCTCTTTTTGGGGTGTTGAGTATCTAGTGAGAAATATCTAGCTAAGAAGTACACATTATGAATGGCCCAATCTAAATCGTTTGGCTATCAACTCGGTTGAGGGCCAATTTTTGTTTTGTTTTAGGCCTCAAATGGCCCCAAAAGTTCAAGTCCCAAAATAACTTTAGAAAAACTACCAAGATGGAAACTAAATTATGATCTAGTCGAATAGGTGGGCAACCACTAATTTCCACATGGATTGGTCCACCCCTCTTAGGAGGTAAATGTCTCCATTGCATTGAGTGCCCCCATCAAATGGGGAAACTTATGCTGAACTTGATGCTTGGTGAGCCACTTTCCTTGGTGCACTAGTTTCCCTTCTTTGACAACCCGATAGAGTTGGATATTTTGTCAGTGGGTGCCCTTAACTTGTGTGTCCATGATCCGATCAATGTTTTCCTATTCCATGCAGTTAGTTGTAGTTTATCATTGTGATATTCTCCCTCATGAAACTCCTACAAGTCGGCCACATTGAATATTGGAAAAATGTCAAAAATTTCTGGCAATTCTAGCTTTTATATGCCTTATCAAACATCTTTCTCAAAAATCGACATGGTCCAATTTTCTTGTAATTTAGTTTACTGTACATGCCTATGGGGAATATTTATTTTCTCAAAGTGTGCCATTGCTAGTTCTCCTTTAAAAAACTTTTGTCTTCTTCATAAATCTTCTCCCTATCTATATGTGATATTGCTTTGTTGCAACTTTCTCTTAATCTTCTCATGTGTTTCACATTTTCTCTCTATAAACTCACTTGCATCAACACTCCTTTTGTCCTCCAGATTCAGGAATCCAACCAAATCAACAACTCCTTTTGGTGACCTACCATACAAAATATGAAATGGACTCCTTCCCATGGATCTGTTAACGAAATCATTCTAATAAAATTCATCATGTGCCAAGAACAAATCCCATTGTCCTAGATTCCCCACACTCAAACTCGTTAACAAATTTAGAAGACTTTGATTCACCACCTCGGTCTCTCCATCAGTTTGAGGATGATATGTATAACTATACAACAATTTGAAACCCATATTTTCCAAAACATTTCTCCAAAAATGGCCAAGAAATTTCGTATCCCTGTCAAAATTGATACTTCTTGGAAGTCCATGTAATCTCACAATCTCTTAAAAAAAAAAAAAACTTTAGTAGCGTCATTGGTTTTATTGCATGGAATGAAATGTGCCATCTTTGAAGATATGTCCACTAAAACCATCACAGAATCATGACCACTACGCATCCTAGGCAATCCAAAAACAAAGTCAATACTTATATCTTCCCATGGCCTATCGGGTACTCTTAGTGGTGTATACAATCCAATGTTTTGACTCCTTTTTTCAAGTTGGAAAATTCTGCAGCTGCACTCAACAAAATTTTCAACATCCCTTGATGCAAGGACAAACATATCTTTCCTTCACTAACGTTGTGGTTTTATCACTGCCAAAATGTCCACCCAAACCTCCACAATGAAACTCTTTAACAATATTCATCCGCAATGAACTTCGTGGAATGCACAAACTTTTTTTCTTGAATAAGAAGCCTTTTTGAATATGAAAATCCAAATACAATGTTGTTGATATTATGGTAGTTGAGGGAGGTATTTACCTCCATGTGTAAACCTAACAAGGATAGAATACTCCGGGAAGCAAGAAGAAAACCTTAATGAGTTGGCTAATAACCCTAGAAGACTTGTCATCTCAAAAAGATAATTTATATTAGGTTATTAGCCTCCAAGAGAAGAAGTCGGCCATAAATAATAATATATACTGAACATAAAGATACCCAAAATGAGAAGTCGGCCCAGGCAGTTAGCCATAATTAGTATAAATACAGGAGGCCAGTTCTCATTCTTGTAGACAGTCTCAGAATTGTAGTGCCTAGTCTTGTGCATAAGTTTGAGGAGAGCTGCCATTGCAGCTGTTGTAGCTAGCAGATCACGTTTGGCTTGGACTATCTCTTGGCTATGGTTTGGACTATCTGATCAGCTCTTGTTGCTACGCTATCCTTGGGGAAAGGTGTGCTACCCTTTGTTTGGCTATATAGCCTAGGGTGTTCTTATAGAATGATTCTCTATCAAGGTTAAGGTGCTCAGAGGGTGGCTTCGGCCTATGTTTTGGTGACAAGGGTATTGTCAATGGTAAAATGAGCACACATATTTCATATTCTAACAGGTTATGGGCCCACACCTCCTTCATTCAGTCTAACCGCTAGAAGGAAACATAGCCAGAATGATATTAAGCTCGTTGAAGAACTGTCGCTACGGTTTCCTAGCAAGAATAGTCACCAAAGCACTGTCGCTAAGGTTACTAGCATGTGCAGTTGCATAAACCCTAATCCCCTCATTGAGGCACCTTAAGTTAAGTGATTGACTTAATATCCGAACAGATCAGTGCGCCCTAGCCTAGTGCATCTCCTGGTACTTTCAGCAAGCCAAGACGTCAAGTTTGAGTTTTTGGTCAAATCTAGGGTTTGACCAAGTCAAAGAAGCCATGACTTATTCTATGAAGTCAGAGAACAAGTTAGATGGAGCCTCTAACTTCAGAGCATGGAAGAGAAGGATTGACCTCATCCTTGCCAAGAATAAAATGCTAGATATCGTAAAAGGAAATATCATGGAACCTGTTGGCGACAGAAGTCACTCCTAGATTGTAGTAGGAGCAAAGCCCGACGCCCATCAGTTTATGTCACGATTTGTGTGTGATAGGGGTGATCGAATGGAAGTAAACTTGGACGATATATTTTCAACTCCGAAACTAGGCTAGGCATGTATGGGCAAGTGAGGTCTTAGATATACTCCAGACAGTGAGTTGTAGTAAGGGTGAGTAGGAGGAAGACTTATATCAGAGAGATGCAAAGGTCTGTTGTCAACATCAGGTTTCTAACAGACTATAGGAGAAGGCATTTGAACACAAGGTCTTCTTACATTCAAACGCAGAAAACCAGAGAATAGAAGAGTGCTACAATAAATCCTTTATCATAACACAACTACAATAATTCATGTGAATCAGTCAATCATGAACTCCATTAGTGTGAGATGAAAACTAGATGGAATAAGGAAATTGTCTTTCATTAAACAAGAAATCTTACATACAGATGCATAACCAGAAAGCTAGAGTGCCTGTTAAAACATTACAATCGGGAGGTTCACTCTACGATCGATACAACGTGCTTAGTCACCCAAGGCTTGGTTTCCTTTCAGCCGAATTCGGACAGATATCCTTCGTCAGACGCCATCTTAACTGTGCATGGGTTCTGTAAGGAGAGTAGCTGAGCCATTAAGAGCCAAGTTAGCATTTGCAGTCCTCCTCTAGCTAATCGAGGACTGGGCATGGCCTCTTTGGAAAAAATGATACACAGGACCCTCTCGAGAATACCGTTGGCCAGGCTCTCCATATCTTGCACTTAATGCATGAAGAGAGGTTTTAACCACTCTTTCTTACCTTCGTTTACTTCAAGAGAAAACCAGGCTTGAGGTCAGATCAAATGGCACCCAGAGAACACGATGAAACTTTCGACGAATGGACTCGACAACCCTGTCCCCTTTTACACAACTCTTTCTATTTTCCCATGTGACGATGGGTTGTGACCCTGCGTTTATCCTCAAAGGCGCTTTCGGCGTTCGCAAATAAGAAGGGGTTGATCTTTGCTTCTTAAAATCGCGATGAGTGAAACGCTGAGATGGCTTGAGTTGGCGCCACGCGTCCCTCTAGATTTGACGGTTCTGAACTCTCCTGACGATGTTGTGGGCCTAGGTCCTGGACACTCCCAACACCTCGTGCATCGGGAAATGATGGAGCTGCTCTTTGCGCCTTAAAATCATGATGGGAGGAATGGCGAGGACCCTAATCATGCACCGGGTGTCTCCTGTGGATGGACGGTTGAGATTGCTCCATGATACCACGGGCCCGACTCTGGGCGCTTTCAGTGCTTCAGGGTTCGGGGTTTCGCGATGCAGAGTGATATGGAACTTTCACCCTTTGAACTCACGACTGTTGAAAAGCTGACGTGACCAAATCACATGCCACATATCCTTTGGATGGACGGCTGCTATCCTTCCCTGCATATAATATGGGCACAATGCATTTGCACTAGTCTCGGTGCAATTCCACTAACCACGATTTTCCGCCAACCGTTGATCTGCTCTTATGGATGAATCTAGACCGCCGACGATATAATCTCGCTCGCTCGCTTGCTTGGGGGCCTGAAATGAGATTTTTCGCATTGTGCTTGGGCGGTCCTCATGCGACTCGCTGACCTGAATGCTCTTGTGCCCCGAACAAGAAATGTTACTAACATTAGGCTCCATGGGGGATAGAGTCGTCTGTGTGATGCTCTAAGGACTCATTTTGCAGTTTCAGTGCCTTGTTGTTGGGCTATGGAGTCAGGCTCAAAACATCCCGTAGCTAAAAATACAAGCCAAAAAATAAAAGCAACAAAATAAAGATACATGCTCAAAGGAGCTTATTTATATACAATCCTAAACTAATAAAACACTTTACATGGGGCTAAGTGAAAGCAGATTTCCACCATAGACATTCAAGCAGCTTCCTGGATAGAAGCTCCTTCCTTCTGTCAATGATCATCAACAAATGGTGTAATCGTGATAGCAGAACGGTTACACTCTTCAACTCCTCCTTACAAGATAGAGTTGAGATGAAATAGGGCGGCTCCAAGGCATAGGGGAAATGCCACTCCATGTACTTGCTGACAGGGTCATAGAATGAGTGGCCAATCCCTGAAAACTGGCGACAAACAACCGCCTATGCTACACAATTGTCCACCTATGGCTGAATATCTCTGATAAGCATAGGTAGGAGGAAAAATGACGCAGGCTCACTGATCTCAGGCGATGGTTGTTAGTTGATTGGCTCCAGATAGAACATGAAATGCACGCTTAGTTGTTCCTCTGGTTCCTCCTCCTCTTTTCCGTGCACTCCCCCATCTTGTAAAAAGGGAACGGTCTCCCGATCCTTCTCTTCAATCCCAAATGTAAATACATCATGGGAAATATCATGAAGGAAGAAAGAATGATCCTCTTCCACAATGGCTTCCTTGTTTAAATCTAAGACAACAGGCTCATTGGGGGCAGATGCTAACACATCCAAAAAATCTTCAATAATCTCTTCAAAAGAGCTGCTTAGATCATCTGCCTCGAAGACTGGAAAATCCTTTTTGTTGCCTTCAGATTCCAATTTTGCACATTGGGGAGTGGGGAATATTTCCTGCACCACTAGTTCACTCAGAGTGCCATCCTCCTCCCTAGGAACTTCATCACTCTCATAATCGCCCCCTGTTGTAGACGAATGGGGAGGAGAAAGGATGAAGCTATGATCCAGGTCCTCAGGATCATCCTCATAGCCTACGTCCAAAACAACTTCATCCGGTATAGAGTTGTGGTATCCCTCAGTACAGTTATGAAAAACTAACACAGAGGGATAAAACTCTTGGTATTAGGCGACGAAAGTTGCATGAAAATCCGAGAGTGAATAAATGCTAGTAGGGGGTAAAGAATGATACTATATACGTGAATCCCTTGCTAACGAGAACATGAAAATTTTCAATAATACATCCTCATGATGTATCTCCCACTGATGCATGAGTTCATGAAACTCACTAAGGTGCTGAGTAGGGTTGTCATCTTCACGCTTTCCAAATATGGGAAAATAATAGCCCTATTCATTCAGAGAGGGGACAACATTAGGAAAACCAAGAATAGCAGAAAAATTAAAAGGAGAAAACCTGCGAGCAAGGATTTTCTCCATATTGAACCAGTGGAGTCGCCAATCGATCCTTGAATCATGGAGTCACCAGGTGAAAGATGCGCAACTTCGAATGTGTCTGGTCCTTGTTCACCATCAAAGGCCAGATCCTAATGTTGTTGTTACCCCAGGAAGGTTCTCAGGCTGAGAAAGTAGCTGTTGAAACCTTCTTGAGAAAGCTCCTTAGGGTCGGATTTTAGGTGTGCTAATAGTAGCCACAGCTGAAACAATGATGTGGAAACCTTGGAGTCGCCTCAGTGGAGTCGCCAGGTGCACAGTAGCAATCCTGAAGGGCTTTGATGTCTGATGTACCTTCAGAATCAGAGGCTCAATGTCGTTCTGCCCAGGGAAAATCTTCAACTTCATCCCTGACAACGACCCCAGAAATGTTGGCGACGGAAGTCACTCCTGGATTGCAGCAAGAGCAGAGCCTGACACCCATCAATTTATGTCATGATTTGTGTATGATAGGGGTGATCGAATGGAAGTAAACTCGGAAGATATAGTTTCAACTCTGAAGCTAGGCCAGGCAAGCATGGGCAAGTGAGGTCTTAGATATACTCTGGACAGTGAGTTGTAGTAAGGGTGAGTAGGAGGAAGATTTGTATTAGAGAGATGGAAAGGTCTGTTGTCAACATCAGGTTTCTAACAGACTGTAGGAGAAGGCATTTGAACGCAAGATCTTCTTACATTCAAATGCAGAAAACCAGAGAATACAAGAGTGCCACAATAAATCCTTTATCATAACACAACTGCAATAATTCATGTGAATCAGTCTATCATAACTCCCTCAGTATGAGATGAAAACTAGATGGAATAAGGAAACTGTCTTTCATTAAATAAGAAATCTTACATACAGATGCATAACCAGAAAGCTAGAGTGCCTGTTAAAACATTACAATCGAGAGCTTCACTCTACCATCGATACTTTACAAAATACAAAGACTGAGTCTATATACTCAGAAAATTCGCCTAACAGTGGCATGCTTAGTCACCCAAGGCTTGGTGTCCTTTGAGCCAAATTCAGATAGATATCCTTCGTTAGACGCCATCTTAACTGTGCATGGCTCCTGTAAGGGGCGTAGCTGAGCCATTAAGAGCCAAGTTAGCATGTGCAGACCTCCTCTGGCTAATCAAGGATTGGGCATGGCCTCTTTGGAAAAAATGATACACAGGACCCTCTCGAGCAGACCGCTGGCCAGGCTCTCCATATCTTGCACTTAATGCATGAAGAGAGGTTTCAACCACTCTTTCTTACCTTCATTTACTTCAAGAGAAAACCAGTCTTGAGGTTGGATCAAATGGCACTCGGAGAATGCGATGAACATTTCTGCGACTGGACTCGACAACCCTGGCCCCTTTTACACAACTCTTTCTATTTTCCCATGTGACGACGGGCTGTGACCCTGCGTTTATCCTCCAAATCACTTTCAGCGTTTGTGAATAAGAAGGGGCTGATCTTGGTTCTTAAAATCGCGATGAGAGAAATGCCGAGATGGCTTGAGTTGGTGCCATGCATCCCTCTATATATGATGGTTCTGAACTCTCCCAACAATGCTATGGGGCCGGGTCCTGGACACTCTTGGCACCTCATGCATCGGGAAATGACGTAGCTACTCTTTGCGCCTTAAAATCGTGATGGGTGAAATGACAAGGACCCTAATCACACACCAGGTGTCTCCTGTGGATGGACGGCTGAGATTGCTCCGCGATACCGCGGGCCTGACTCTGGGCACTTTTGGCGCTTCGAGGTTTGGGGTTTCATGATGCAGAGTGATATGGAACTTTCACCCTTCGAACTTGCGACTGTCAAAAAGTCGACGTGACTAGATCACACACCACGTATCCTTTGGATGGATGGTTTCTATCCTTCCCTGTATATAATATGGGTACGATGCATTTGCACTAATCTCAGCACAATTCCACTAATCGTGATTTTCTGCCAACCACTGATCTGCTCTTATGGATGAATCTGGACCGCCGACGATATAATCTCGCCCGCTCGCTTGCTTGGGGGCCTGAAATGAGATTTTTCGCATTGCGCTCGAGCGCTCCTCATGCGACTCGCTGACCCAAATTCTCTTGTTCCCCAGACAAGAAATTTTACTAACATTAGGGTCCATGGGGGGTAGAGTCATCCCTGTGATTCTCTAAGGACTCATTTTGCAGTTTCAGTGCCTTGCTGTTGGGCTATGGAGTCAGGCTCAAAACATCTCGCTGCTGAAAATACAAGCCGAAAAATAAAAGCAACAAAATAAAGATACATGCTCAAAGGAGCTTATTTATATATAATCCTAAACTAATAAAACACTTTGCATGGGGCTAGGTGAAAGCAGATTTCCACCATAGCCATTCAAGCAGCTTCCTGGATAGAAGCTCCTTCCTTTTGTCAATGATCATCAGTAGATGGTGTAACCGTAACAGTAGAATGGTTACATTCTTCAACTCCTCCTTACAAGTTGGAGTTGAGATGAAATAGGGCGGCTCCAAGGAATAGGGGAAATTCCACTCCATGTACTTGCTGACAGGGTCATAGAATGAGTGGCCAATCCCCGAAAACTAGCGACAAACAACCACTTGTGCTACATAGTTGTCCACCTGTGGCTGAATATCTCTGATAAGCACATGTAGGAGGACAACTGACGCAGGCTCACTGATCTCAAGCAATGGTTGTTCGTTGATTGGCTCTGGATAGAACATGAAATGCAGGCTTAGCTATTCCTCTGGTTCCTCCTCCTCTTTTTCGTGCACTCCCCCATCTTGTAAAAAGGGAACGGTCTCCCGATCCTTCTCTTCAATCCCAAATGTAAATACATCATGGGAAATCTCATGAAGGAAGAAAGAATGATCCTCTTCCACAATGATTTCCTTGTTTAAATCTAAGACAGCAAGCTCATTGGGGGCAGATGCTAATCCATCCAAAAAATCTTCAATAATCTCTTCAAAAGAGCTTCTTAGATCATCTTCCTTGAAGACTGGAAAATCCTTTTTGCTGCCTTCAGATTCCAATTTTGCACATTGGGGAGTGGGGAATATCGCCTGCACCACTAGTTCACTCAAAGTGCCATCCTCCTCCCTAGGAACTTCATCACTCTCATAACCCCCTCCTGCTGTAGAGGAATGGGGAGGAGAAAGGACAGAGCTCTGATCCAGGTCCTCAGGATCATCCTCATAGCCTACGTCTGAAACAGCTTCATCTGGTATAGAGTTGTGGTATCCCTCACTAAAGTTATGACAAACTAACACAGAGGGATAAAACTCTTGGTAATAGGTGACGAAAGCTGCATGAAACTCTGAGAGTGAAGAAAAGATAGCAGGGGGTAAAGAATGATACCATTTATGCGCATCCCTTGCTAACAAGAACATGAACATTTTCAATAATACATCCTCATGATGTATCTCCCACTGACGCATGAGTTCATGAAACTCACTGAGGTGCTGAGCAGGGTTGTCATCTTCACGCTTTCCAAATATGGGCAAATAATCGCCCCATTCATTCGAAGAGGGGACAACATTAGGAAAACCAGGAATAGTAGAAAAATTAAAAGGAGCAAACCTGCGAGCAAGGATTTTCTCCATATTGAACCAGTGGAGTCACCAATCGATCCTTGAATCATGGAGTCTCCAAGTGAAATATGCACATCTTTGAATGTGTCTGGTCGTTGTTCACCATCAAAGGCTAGATCCTAACATTGTTGTTACCCCAGGTAGCTTCTGAGGCTGAGAAAGCAACTGCTGAAACCTTCTCGAGAAAGCTCCTTAGGGTCGGCTTTCAGGTGTGCTAACAGTAGACACAACTGAAACAGTCATGTGGAAACCTTGGAGTCACCACAGTGGAGTCGCCAGGTGCACAGTAGAAATCTTGAAGGGCTCTGATGTCTAATGCACCTTCAAAATTAAAGGCTCAATGTCATTCTGCCCAAGGAAAATATTCAACTTCATCCCTGGCAACGACACCAGAAATGTTGGCGACGGAAATCACTCCTGGATTGTAGCAGGAGCAGAGCCCGACGACCATCAGTTTATGTCACGATTTGTCTATGATAGGGGTGATCAAATGGAAGTAAACTCGAACGATATAGTTTCAACTCCGAAATTAGGCTAGGCATGCATGGGCAAGTGAGGTCTTAGATATACTCCGGACAGTGAGTTGTAGTAAGGGTGAGTAGGAGGAAGACTTGTATCAGAGAGATGCAATGGTCTATTATCAACATCAAGTTTCTAACAGACTGTAGGAGAAGGCATTTGAACGCAAGATCTTCTTACATTCAAACGCAGAAAACCAGAGAATACAAGAGTGCCACAATAAATCCTTTATCATAACAAAACTGTAATAATTCATGTGAATCATTCAATCATGAACTCCCTCAGTATGAGATGAAAACTAGATGGAACAAGGAAACTGTCTTTCATTAAACAAGAAATCTTACATACAGATTCATAACCAGAAATCTAGAGTGCCTGTTGTTATCACTCCAAGAAACCCTTTGTGGTTGCAGACCAAAGGTGCTTGGTAACTTAAGAAATGAATGTTTTTGTATTTTGTAAAGGTTGATCAATGGGATAACTCAATTCATTCTTTCCATTTTCAATTCAAAACTCTAAACGGTTCTGCACACCAAACACTGTGATATGCTATTGGGCTGAGGTCTTGTGCTGTTGAAAGCACTCGGGAGTTGGATTTGTTTTCTGGTAAGACATGGTGCTGCCAAATGGGATCGCATGCCTTCAAAAAGCACCATATCCAATCCTGAGAGAGGATATATAGAGGTATTACGTAAATTAGCAAGTTGTGCCTCGGTCACTCTTACTCGATCACCAACTTCATCATAAGAAGCACGGCTTGCTGGTCTAGAATGACTTTAGAGGTATAAACTAGTTTAGGCATTCCTAAATCTTCCTGAATAGATCCACGAAGTTTTTTGGCCTGCTACCCAATCTTTCGGATGACAAGCCAGAAATTAGCAGGGTAAGTATTGCCTCCTTTCTCTTTTCTTGTGATTCCTTCAGATAAAAGAAAATGCCATCGATCTGCTGTCAACAAACTTGCAAAACCCTGTAGTTTGATGAAAATCTCCTTATATCGAGGCTTAGTTGGAAATGTTTGACTTGGCTAAGCGCATGGCTATAATTTTGTTGTTTGAAAACAAACCGGACATGCAAGATTTGTTTAGATCACTTGATGCGTGATCTCTTGCTCTTTGTAATCTGGGGCACTTGTCATGTATAATGATACGCATTAACATCAACACCCTAGAATTTGACACCTTTACATTTGCAAACTGAAAACTGGGCTCATCTCTTTTGAGAACACTTGTGCAACCCATTTTAAACTCGGCATCTGAAAGTTCAACATTGTTGTTAATGTTTCTTACAAAGAGAGTCCTCGAAGGATATTCCCCATAAGGATGCTTCCCATCAATAGAACCATTTTCTCCACCTTTCTGAGAAGTTTAAACCCCACCAAAGATATCTAAACTTAGCAAAGTTCCATGGGTATTGCTCACACGGACAAGGATAGTATGATTTATAATCTCTTTTACATTAGGGAGGGAAAGATCAAATAAGAAATTCCCTGAAGCATTGATGAATGCAGCAACCGATTATCACTGAATGAACATCTCTTTTAATGATAAGATTTGAAATGATCTACATCCATTTGCAAGGTGGACAAGTGTTGTGTCAGTCAAAAGAGAAATGTTGTTCAGGATGAGAACATTCAGTGCAAAGCAACCAGCCCGAGCATATCAAGGATATTTTGACAGCAATTTCTCAACCAACTACAATGATGACCAAGCAATGCTTTCACCAGCGCACGATCCTGCACAAACTGCTCCTTAGTTGTTGAAAGATTTCACTTTCCTCAGCGCACGACCTGTGAAACTGATTGTTGGACATTTTGAAATTCACCACTTTCAACAGCACACAAACTTATGAGAAGCACTCCTTAGCTGCTGAAAGTCGCCGCTTTCCACAGCTAACACTCAACTTTTGGACACACGTTAGCTGTTGAAAGTGAATTATGCAAATTTTGAAAAGAAGACTTTATGGATCATATTATTTTCTAAGACAAAAACCAAAACCTAAGTTTTGCAGCTATAAAGACTCAAAAATGAATTGAGGCAACTACCGATAGCCATGCTATCCACAACAAAACTCGACCAAAATGACGGTTTTATTTTGGGAGATAACATCTGGCTCCAACTGGGATGGAGACCTCCCTGCGAGGTTTCTAAGAACCTAGTAGTTCCAGTAGCCTTTAGCATTGGGCATGGAGTCATCAAGCCTTTAGCACTGATCCCTCGTAACTTGCATGTAGCCCAAGCTTATTCATGAAACCAACAACTGAAAAAAAAAGATCAAACTGCTCGCATGGCGAACTTATTCTTCTACCTACCCCTACACTAGCCATCTCTGTCATTTGTTAAGTGAATGTTGATTTCCATAGTAGCCATCCAAGCAATTTGAACACTGAGGAAATCTTGTCTTTATTAC
>ML778961.1:248901-304934 GCA_009831015.1 Picea engelmannii
AAACAAATAGACAGTGCTCTCCAAGATTGGTTAAACAACAAAATAGCTTTCAGTGGATGAAGAAAAGATTGTTCATAAACCAGTGCAAAGCAGGGTCTAATAAACAACTAAAGAAACTGATTATAATGTCATGAACCAAACAATAGGATACAAACTATTCAAGGTTTGACAACAAGATAACAATGAAGAAGAAATATGAAAAACTGATACCAAAATGGAAAGGAACCTGTGATCTGTATTAGCAATGAAAATCTGAGTACAAAAGTGTATTACAGTATCCAGAATCAAACCACTTCTTAGTCTTCAGAATGTAGCTTTATAGCTTTTACAAGATGTTCTCAGATCCTAAAAATATGGATCTGTTTTCCTAAAAACAGTAAAGAAAACTAATTTACATAAATGTAGAGATAAATCCTCAAAATGAGGGTGATCTTCATGTGCTGGTCCAATATTTGTTCGAACAGTTCGTGAAGTGATGACTAGCCTTCCAAGGCTCCTCCGTTTGGCATCATAAAGATTACAAATTCGAATTTGATGAACTGTTCTATTAATTCCTAATACTCTGCCTTCATAAATGACCAAAACTTAACCAAAGACTCCTCTTTTGACTTGTCTTTCCCAAAATAGCCTTTGGATTTGATGGAATAATCCACCACCTGTCTAGTCCAAAAGGTTTCATCTGCTTTTAATTCGAAAATTCTAGATCTGGGTGAAAATTGTAACATTTTGGCCGTTACAGGCTTTCCACAGCGCATAGCCCGTAAAAAACGCTCCTGCACTGTTGAAAGTCGCCACTTTCAACAACTAACGAGTCATAAAATATCGATTTGCGCTGTTGAAAGCGGGCATATTTTCAAAATCGAATTTATCGGTCATAGAAAATCCGTTTTTCATGTATGAATAGTCGATCGACATCTAGAGAATCTAATATATCCAATGGTGTTTTCATATATTCATTTGGAGCTTGGGAAGGGATTGAAAATTTCCCTGCAATTTTAAGTATCATTCTTTCCATTTGCAATTCAAAACTCTAAACGGTTCTGCACACCAAACACTGTGATATGCTATTGGGCTGAGGTCTTGTGCTGTTGAAAGCACTCCTTAGTTGGATTTGTTTTCTAGTAAGACATGGTGCTGCCGAATGGGATCGCATGCCTTCAACAAGCGCCATATCCAATCCTAAGAGAGGATATATAGAGGTATTATGTAAATTAGCAAGTTGTGCCTCGGTCACTCTTACTCGATCACCAACTTCATCATAAGTAGCATGGATTGCTGGTCTGGAATGACTTTTAGAGGTATAAACTGGTTTAGGCATTCCTAAATCTTCCTGAATAGATCCACGAAGTTTTTTGGCCTGCTGCCCAATCTTCCGGATGACAAGCCAAAAATTAGCAGGGTAAGTATTGCTTCCTTTCTATTTTCTTGTTATTCCTTCAGATAAAATAAAATTCCATCGATCCGCTGTCAACAAACTTGCAAAACCCTGTAGCTTGATGAAAATATCCTTAGATCGAGGCTTAGTTGGAAATGTTTGACTTGGCTGAGCGCATGGCTATAATTTTGTTGTTTGAAAACAAACCGGACATGCAAGATTTGTTCAGATCACTTGATGCGTTATCTCTTGCTCTTTGTAATCTGGGGCACTTGGCATGTATAATGATACACATTAACATCAACACCCTAGAATTTGACACCTTTACATTTGCAAACTGAAAACCAGGCTGAGCTCTTTTGAGAACACCTGTGCAACCCATTTTAAACTCGGCATATGAAAGTTCAACATTGCTATTAATGTTTCTTACAAAGAGAGTCCTCGAAGGATATTCCCCATAAGGATGCTTCCCATCAATAGAACCATTTTCTCCACCTTGCTGAGAAGTTTAAACCCCACCAAAGATATCTAAACTTAACAAAGTTCCATGGGTATTGCTCACATGGACAAGGATAGTATGATTTATAATCTCTTTTACATTAGGGAGGGAAAGATCAAATAAGAAATTCCTTGAAGCATTGATGAATGCAGCAACCGATTATCACTGAATGAACATCTCTTTTAATGATAAGATTTGAAATGATCTACATCCATTTTCAAGGTGGACAAGTGTTGTGTCAGTGAAAAGAGAAATGTTGTTCAGGATGAGAACATTCAGTGCACAACAAACAGCCCGAGCATATCAAGGATATTTTGACAGCAATTTCTCAACCAACTACAATGATGACCAAGCAATGCTTTCACCAGCGCATGATCCTCCACAAACTGCTCCTTAGCTGTTGAAAGCTTTCACTTTCCTTAGTGCACAACCTGTGAAACTGATTGTCAGACATTTTGAAATTCACCACTTTCAACAGCGCACAGACTTATGAGAAGCGCTCCTTAGCTGCTGAAAGTTGCCGCTTTCCATAACTAACACTCAACTTTTGGACACACGTTAGCTGTTGAAAGTGAATTATGCAAATTTTGAAAAGAAGACTTTATGGATCATATTATTTTCTAAGACAAAAACCAAAACCTAAGTTTTGCAGCTATAAAGACTCAAAAATGAATTGAGGCAACTACCGATAGCCATGCTATCCACAACAAAACTCGACCAAAAGGACGGTTTTATTTTGGGATATAACACCTATTAAAACATTACAATCAGGAGATTCACTCTACCATCGATACTTTACAAAATACAAAGACTGAGTCTATATACTCAGAAAATTCGCCTAACAGTGGCGTGCTTAGTCACCCAAGGCTTGGTGTCGTTTCAGCCAAATTCAGACATATATCCTTCGTCAAACACCATCTTAACTACGCATGGCTCCTGTAAGGGGAGTAGCTGAGCCATTAAGAGCAAAGTTAGCGTGTGCAGACCTCCTCTAGCTAATTGAGGACTGGGCATGGCCTCTTTGGAAAAAATGATACACAGGACCCTCTCGAGTAGACCGCTGGCCAGACTCTCCATATCTTGCACTTAATGCATGAAGAGAGGTTTCAACCACTCTTTCTTACCTTCATTTACATCAAGCGAAAACTAGGCTTGAGGTCAGATCAAATGGCACCCAAAGAATGCGATGAACCTTTTGATGATTGGACTCGACAGCCCTGGCCCCTTTTACACAACTCTTTCTATTTTTCCATGTGACGACAAGCTGTGACCCTGGGTTTATCCTCAAAGGCGCTTTTGGCATTTGCAAATAAGAAGGGCCTGATATTTGCTTCTTAAAATCGCGATGAGTGAAACGTCGAGATGGCTTGAGTTGGCGCCATGCATCCCTCTAGATATGACGGTTCTGAACTTTCCCGACGATGATGTGGGCTCGGGTCCTGGACACTCCTGGCACCTTGTGCATCGAGAAATGACGGAGCTTTTCTTTGCGCCTTAAAATCACAATGGGTGAAACGGCGAGGACCCTAATCACGCATCGAGTGTCTCCTGTGGATGGATGGCTGAGATTTCTCCACTATACCGTGGGCCTAACTCTAGGTGCTTTCGACACTTCGGGGTTTGGGTTTTTGCGATGCAGAGTGACATGGCACTTTCACCCTTCGAACTTGCGACTACCGAAAATCCGACGTGACCAGATCACACACCACGTATCCTTTGGATGGACGGATGCTATCCTTCCCTGCATATAATATGGGCGTGATGCATTTGCGCTAATCTCGATGCAATTCCACTAACCACGATTTTCCACCAACTGCTGATCTGCTCTTATGGATGAATCTGGACCGCTGACGATATAATCTCTCTTGCTTGCTTGCTTGGGGGCCTGAAATGATATTTTCCGCGTTACTCTCGGGCGCTCCTCATGCGACTCGCTGACCCGAATGCTCTTATGCCCTAGACAAGAAATGTTACTAACAGAACTAGAGTTTGAAGAAGGAAAAGAGAAGGAACCACAAAACATTACAATTATGGAGAAGTTCAAAGACGGTGACATAAATGCCATGAGTATCATAGTGGAATCCATAAAAGACCACTTGATACCCTATATCTCCCATCTTGACTCATCAAAGAAGATGTACGATGCCCTAACAAATTTCTTCTTGATCAGAAACATTGGACAAGTTATGATTTTGAAGAATGAGCTCTGTGACATGAAGATGAATGATGATGACATCATAACATCATACATTGTGAGGATCTCCCCGTTAAGAGATCAACTACAAGATATTGAAGAGATCACTTCAGAGAAGGAATTGGTAAACATAGTACTCAATGGTCTTCCCAAGATGTGGGATGCATTTGTCACAAGAATGAAAGCAAGGAAGGAGTATCCAACATTTGAAGAACTTTGGACTTGTTGTGCTCAAGAAGAATCAAGGATCAATGTAAAAGAGAGACCCCAAAAGAAGTACGATGATCAAGCCTTCACAACAAGATTCAAGAATTTCAGGAACAAAAGAAAGTTTGGTTCAAGGAGGAAGTCAAATCAAGAGAAAGACATTTCAGAAGTACAATGCTTCAACTATCGAAAGTATGGCCACTACAAGAATCACTATCTCGAGCTAAAGAAAAGGAAGGAGAAACATGAAGCATCAGTTTTTGAAGAAAAGGAACCTACAAAGAATACTAAGTAGGACAAAAGAGACTTCTTCTTCTGAAGGTAACAATACTCTTCCTAATTCTTGTACATATCTTGTTTGCATCGTCTCTATACATATCTTGTATATCTATCTCCTAGAAGATAATGTGTTCCAAGAAGAACTATACCAATGGAAGAGCAAAAGGATAAGTATTGATATCATTAGATAATACATGAAAGATTGAAATACATCAAACAAATCATGTGGAATCTATTGCAAGATAATCCGAATCAATCATGAAGAGACCTAGAAGAAGCAAATATAGAAAGAATTCAACAATCAAGAGGAATTTGGAGAAAGACTTATGATGTTTTTGTAGAAGACAACAAGAAGAAAATGTGGACTATGTCAGACAGAGAGAGCCAATTATATATTACAGTAGACAACAAGGATGCATATGGAAGCGTGGACTCTCCCAGATGGAGGGAGTCGATTATACATCACCAAAGAGAAGAGCATGCATGAATCAAGGATTAGGAGGGAGCTAATCCTATGATTCATTGAAGATGATAAAGTATATATCCATGGTAGCAACCATGAAGGGAAATACATGTTTAGTTAGACCTTAGAATAAGACTTCTTTAAAGAGAAACCTTAAAGTATCCCTGGTTGTCCATCCACATCCGTGATCCTATGATGAAAGAAATAAATGGAATCATTAGGGCATGGAATCTATAAGAAACTCCATGGACCCAAGAGCTAAGGAAAAACATAAGAAAGAACATGAAGATTCCAAGAAAGAAGAGAAGCCTAAACAACCAGTCATTATATCGAGAATCACAAGACTACCAGCCTAATATGAAAGCAATCAAGCAAAACTGAAAGTTGTGATGAAGAACAGTATATGGAAGACTTATGAATGAAATCATTGCAAGATCTAGAACTAGAGTTTCTCCTAGATGGAGGGAGAAGACTATGATGATTGCTCATTTCGGTAAACCAGAATTATCTCTACTTGAGTCATTATATCATCTACAACATCCATGAGTTGGAGTTCTACATCATATGAATGCAAATAATTTTCTCCAGAGAAATTGAATAAAGAGCGTATGAAGAGTAATATCAAGACTTTTAGGCATACTAGAAAGAGACCCTTGTATGCAGATAGAAGAAGATAAATTGGTGGAGAACCTCTAGTGCACAAGAAAAGCATGGTGAAGATTTCCTATAACATCAAGATGATTACTCAGTAGATCAAATCTCATGATGACAGAAGAAGTTCCACATGGATATGTTCCAGTTTTCCAACAATGATATACTCTATTGTTCAGAGCTACATGACGCCTTCACAAAAAATTAGTGTTCCAGACTAAAGTAGATTTAAAATAAAGCATTACATTATCTGTGATGAAGTCCAGAAAGGAGATAGCGTTTCTCCAATACATATCTCCACAAATGAGCAGATAAGAAGACATTTTGGCAAAGCTTATATCCAAGATCAAAGAGTTTGCGTACTCAAGCTAGAGCTCATGGAGACAACTTCCTTATTGAAAAAGGAAGAGATGACTCCCAGGTTGGGAGCGAGCACTGAAAATATTATTGAGGACATTCATTTTCAAGATTGAAAAATAGTCCATCTTGGACAGATGCTTTCCTATTTGGAAAGTGGATGGAGATTTATGATGAACAATGATTTCCCATTGTGGTTAACATGGGAAATGGTCCAGATTGTTGATGTATCATAAACAATGAATTCCCATTGTGGTTAACATGGGGAGTGGTCTAGGGCAGTCTCTCTTCTTGAGGGTTACTCAAAAAGGCTGGCCCGCCTCATCAGACAACAATTTCTCATTGTGGTTAACATGAGGAATGGTCTGTTTTGGAGGTTGATACATGACATTCTTTTCCTCTTGTGGTTAACAGAGGAAATGGTCTGGATAGTCATTCTTTAGGGTTTATACATTCTCTCCAGGGTGCACTTTGTTTAATGTAGGAGGAATGGCCCAGGGTGGGGAATGGTCCAGGTTCAACAATCAGGGATAGGCATTCCTTAGGGTTTATACATTCTCTCCAGGGTGCACTTTGATTAGTGTAGGAAGAATAACCCAGGGTGGGGAATGGTCCAGGTTTAGAAGACAAGACAATTATTCTTCCTTGCTTGAGAAGAATAGTCTAGATATCTCATTGTTCTACTCTGAGGGCATATATTGTTTTAGATCTCACAGATGTGAGTGAAAGATTGGCCCACATGATTCGGTTTATATAATAACATTGTTTCTGTGTTGGCTGATATCATATGATTGTTATGAATACTGTATGACACTAGATATATACTATTGTGGTGGATGTGTTCCACTGTTCGTGACTATACGTTATTGATCAAGTACTTGTTTTCTACTTGGTGTGGTAGTGTACCACTGGATTGTAGTTATGTACTACTATGGATAAACACAGTTGTGTTCTATTTTTGTTATGATTACCTTGAATACTATCAGCAGTTTGGTAAATAATTATCAGCCAAATGAATGATGAACAAAGATTTTCCAGGCAGAAAATGGTTCAGAACATTTACTCTTCTAGATTAGAAGAATGTCTCTTGTATCACTCTATGGAGTGAGCATCATGTCTGATTACTTAGATAGAGTGTGGTTTTGAGAGATGATGTAACTGATGATGATGATGGTGCTCATGATCTAGTCTATATAACTATGTTGATGCTACCAAGTGAATGGTATGTTTTGTGCTCAAGACCATTACCTATAATACCTCCCTAGATAAGAGGGATTGTTGATATTATGGTAGCTATGGGAGGTATTTACCTCCACGTGTAAACCTGACAAGAATAGAATACTCTAGGAAGCAAGAAGAAAACCTTAATGAGTTGGCTAATAACTCTAGAAGACTTGTCGGCTCAAGAAGATAATTTATATTAGGTTATTAGCCTCCAAGAGAAGAATTTGTCCAGAAATAATAATATATACTGAACAGAAAGATACCTAGAATGATAAGTCGGCCCAGGCAGTTAGCCAGAATTAGTATAAATACATGAGGCTAGTTCTCATTCTAGTGGGCATTCTCAGAATTGTAGTTCCTTGGCTTGGACTATCTCTTGGCTAGGGTTTGGACTATCAGATCAGCTCTTGTTGGTGCGCTAGCCTTGGCAAAAGGTGCGTACCCTTCGTTTTGCTATCTAGCCTAAGGTTTGCTTCTGGAATGATTCTCTGTCAAGGTTAAGGTGCTCGGAGGGTGGCTTCTTCCTATGCTTGGGTGACAAGGGTATTGTCAATGGTAAAATGAGTACACATATCTCATATTATAACAAGTGTCCTATAAGTGCTCCAAGGTGTTTTGAAAGATTTTCAAGCCTTCGAAAAATATGCATCTTTTTCATACAAAAATTTCATACATTCCAAGCCAATAACTTCTAATAAAAAAGTATTTAGAACTAATATTCTCCTGCTTAGTGCATACACAAATTTATTCGAGTTTTTGGACTTGTTCTTCAAAACAAATGAGAAGCTTTACAAAAAATATACCCATTTGGATTTTTTTTTATTTAACTTACCTTGGGTATTGATGTACTGCAACACCTTATGATAAGTAAATAAGAAAAACTCCTTTGTTAGCAAGTAATGCCATTGTTTCTTCAAATCTTGTACAATCACATAAAATTCTTGATCATAAACACAATATTTTTTCATAGCATCATTCAATTTCTCATTGAAGAATGGAATCAGTCTTCCTTTTTGGCTCAAAATTGCTCCAATCGTTAATACACTTACATCATGGTCCACTTGAAACACTTTATTGAAATATATAAGTGTCAAAACTAGTCGTTTAGTCACCTTTTTCTTCAAGTCTTCAAATGACTTCATGGTTGTTGTTGTCCACAAATCCTCTTTTCCATGGATTTAATAAGTGGTGCACAGATCTCACTGAAATATCTAATAAACTTCCTATATAATATTTCCAATCCATGGAAACTTCTCACATTAAACACACACTTAGGTGTTGGACACTCCAAAATAGCCTTAACATTTTTAGAATCCATCTTCAAGCCTTCCTTGGAAATCAAAATTCCCAAGTAAACTAACTCCTCTTTCAGAAACATACATTTCTTCAAAATGATGATCAATTTCTCTTCTCTCAACCACTATAACACCTTTCTCACATGCTCCAGGTGTTGTTCTTTGGTTTTACTAAAATTCAAAATTGCATATAAGTATACAACAACAAAATTACCCAAAAATGGTTTCAAAAATTCATTCATAACTATCATGAATGTGTTGGGTGCATTAGTTAGCCAAAGTGGCATAACTAACCACTCAAACATTGTGTCCTTTTTCTTAAACAATGTCGTCCATTCATCACCTTCCCTTATTTGAATATGATGGTAACCATGCTTCAAATCAATATTTGAAAATTACTTGGCCCCACTCAAAAAGTCCATGAGGTCATCCATCCTTGGTAAAGGAAATCTATACTTGAAAGTCATATTTTTAGCATCTCGTGAATGAGTGCACATTTTCCATTCACATCCTTTCTTGGGTGTCAAAAAAATAGGTAAAACACACATACTCAAACTTTCTCTAATCAATCCTCTATCAAGCAACTCTTTCACATTATTATTTACTTCCTCTCTATCTACTAGAGTCATATGATAAGTATCTTTATTCATTAGACTTGATCCTTGTATCAAATCAATATGATGTGATATACTCCTTAAGGGAGGTAAACCTCTTGGTAAATCATCTGCCACAATCTCTTGAAATTCATTCAAAAAAAAATTAATTTCTAGTGGCACATAGCTCATCTTTCCACTCTCTAGAACTTGTATTGGCATTAAGTCCAATTGGAAATTGGTCTTTTTCTGTTCACACAAATATTCTTTGGATAAAAAATTCATAATGTGACTGTTGCTACAAATATTTCTATTGTTATTTCCTTTGTTGTCACTACTACCTGACTCATCTTCCACCATTGGATCCATTATTTATCGATGTCCATCTTTTAAAAATTCAGAAGTATTTGTCCATCCATATTGTAAAAATTTTCTATCAAACATCCATAGTCTTCCGAGTAGTATGTGACATGCATCCATCTCCACTATGTCACACAATACTTGCTCACTAAACTTTCCAAACTGAAAACTCAACAAGCATTCCTCAGTCACAATAACTTGTTGTCCTCTATTCAACTATGAGACCTTATAAATATTCATATGTGGAATACTTTTCAATTTCAATTTCTCCATTACTTTTGTGGATACTAATTTTTTTTGTACTTCCACAAAGGATGACAAGATGACAACACTTATCCTAAATTTTCCATTTAATTTTTAACACTCTCTTTCTTTGTTCATGTTCTTCGACTAACTTTCTCTCAAGATTGAGTAATATTCTTCTGAATATTAGGTTTTATCTTTGTTCTTGTTGAAGTACTTCCACATTTCCAACAGAAATGGTTGTCTCATCTGATCATGTAATTTGTGTTTTAGCTTGATTTCTTCTTGTTTCATTATGTCTCTGTGGACATTCCAATACTTTGTGACCCTATATTCCACATATATAACATGTAATCACATATTTTCCTCTTCCAAAAAAATTGTCTCTTTCAAGGACAATTCCTCCTCTTGTATTTTGACTACTAGTCTCTTCATCCATTTTTTCACTATTTTTAGCAGCACTTGCTCTGTCCTTGCTTCTAGTTCCTTTTCCGAGTAACTTCTACTACAACCTTCTATCAATATTTTCTTCCAATTTCAAAGCAACTTGATAGGATTCATTTACATTACAAAAGTAATGTGTACTCATTTCATCCTGAATATGATACTTCAATCCATTTACATACCTTTTCTACTCTTTGTTATTTTGGTTACTTTATCCCTAATCTAAGAGACATTTTAAATTTTTCCTTAGTATATTCATAAACAAATGTCTTTTTGTCTTAAATTTTTCACTTTCTTGGACAAATTATTCTAGTAATCGAAAAATATGCATTTCTGCTTGATTTTTCTCACCGTCTTCCTCCAAGTTCTAATATTCTCTTATCTAATGTCTACCCTATCCTTCTATAACATATCCCACCAAAGTGTTGGATTATCCTTTATATTTGGCATAGAGAATCAAACCCTATTGGGGTCCTAAACATTTTCATACTCAAAATATATTTTGAGCTCTTTTATCCAATTAATGAGAGTCTTGGCTTTCAAACTAGCATTGTAGCATGAAACTTCCACCCTTTCACTACCTTTTCCTTTAAGAAAATATATCAACCATACTACTGGATCTACTTCCTCAACATTTTACTATTCTTCAGGCTCATCCTCCGATTTTAAATTTGTTTCAACATCTCCAAGCCTTTTGTTTTCTAGTTCTTCTATCCTCCTTTGTCATTCCTCTAGTTCTCTATTTGTAGTACCTCCTTGTGTTTCTCCTTCTCTTTGTGGCGACATGCTTACAAGTTTTCTTGTAGCCTTTACTCGGACTGACACTCACTGGACTTACTTTTGGGAACTATTTTCCCAACTTAGGAGCTTAACCAGCTCTAATACCACTTGTTTCAATCACCATCGATCATGTACACAATCAACTATAGAACCAAGTTTCTTCCCATAAAGTGCACAACTAACAACGTTAATATAAATTTAACAACCTGAAGAATTCCTTGAGGAAATTTATAGTCACATGGAAGAAATGGAAAGGAAAGGAGAGATAATACTATTTAGACAAAAACTAAAATTTATGTATTAACAAGACAAAAATATTTTTTTACAATCTCAATACATCCCCTAGAAAAATATGGCACCATATGATACCATCCTTTATTCAATGACTAAGTGTGTGTTCTCTATTAGACATTGTGAATATCAAAACTCATGTTACTTCCTCCACGTTGTTTCTTCTGTAGATGTCCCTCTTTGTTCCTTCTCCTTTCTTTTTTCTCTTCTCTTGTCCCATCCCCTCTTCATTATTTTTTTCTCTTGTCGTATGAACAGTACCCAACCATTCCAGTTCTTCAAATATCCCCCAACACACATTGAGATCCGATAGTTATGACAAGTCACTTCCTCCACAAATTGTTTCAACTTCCCTTTACAATTTTATTACCGATTCCCACACATTTCATCCAAGGAATGTGGATCTATGCCTACCACCTTCTGTGGATTCTGACCTAAGACACATGGAGTCACATCATGATATAACCCACAATACAAATGAAGTTGTAGTGTGCATATAATTTTTAATCTGATAGAAGCTTTAGCATTGATCTTGCAATAGTCACATGTTACAACAACAAGAGTGGTAGCATTTGATGTGTTGTAGCAAAAGGAGTTTCATCATTTGATGTGTTTCGGCAATAGGAGTTGTAACATTTGACATGTCACAACAACCAAGAGTTACAACACCAGTGTGTTGCAACAATAGGAGTTTCATCACTTATTTCAACCTACAATGGCTAACTTGAATTCAAAATGTTTTTTGGTTGATGTGGATTTCTTGAGGAAAAATATTCTCCCACATCAGCTAAATTGACAAGCCAAGGCCATCCTTGAAACCTTAGACCCATGCTATATTGTATTCCATACACAAACCTTCTTTGGAAAATATATTCTCCTCTACATTTAGTTTTATATACACATGGAGAAAGGACGCTTTCAAAAAGGATAATTCTACCTACTTTAGTTGTTCTAATATTTCAATGATGGAAATGTTATCCATTCTAAACCTACCAAATATCTAGTTAATGACCATTGAAGAATCACTAAAGACATCTAGTTATTTCATCCCTTTTGATAAGGACAACATCATCAACAATAACAACATTAACATCTCAGCTATATTATAATTTATTAGAACATTTCCCTAACCTTTATTTAAAGTTAAAATAATGAGATTTTAAAAGATGTTTTTATAAATTTGTTGATCAAAAAATTGTACAAGCTAAAGATGATTTTTGAAGAAGGTTAGTTTACAGTGTGCAAGAATTGACACATTTAAATCAGTAGTGGTTGCGCTTAGACATATAACTTTTCTAAGGAAAATAATGACCTACAACCTTTGGTTAGCTTGTAAATCATACTATTGTGGTTAGACATTCAATTAAAATTCCATTTGAGATTATTGTGAATATATAATCTAAAAGACTTACAAATACAATAATTGAAAATCTCAATGATTGGTTTAAACAACTAGAGATAACAAGAAATGTGTGTCTCTGTGGTTGGGTGTGTGGGCGGGGGTGGGGGGGGGTGGAGGTTGATATGATGGATGAAATGATTCTAATCCTCCATAATTCGTCCGTATAGCTGCATTGAAACCCTATTTTCTTGGTTGTGCTCTTTGGATTCAAGTGATGAATCTTTGCTTTGGAAATTCGTCAAGCCACAACCTATTTTCTTCTCTCCTAATATCACTTCATGATCATCCTCTATTGTATCCCTCTCAAATAATACCCTAATAGAAAATATAGGATGCGACTCTTTCTCATATTACATTTCAAAGGATATAGGAATCATTCCTTTCAGGTCCAATGACACATATGTAGACAATTCCTCACCCTAATCTTCCATTTGTAGTCATATTGGGGATGAGGGAGATAACTTAGTGGTGGTGAAAACCTTTCAAATATTTAACCACATTCCATGTAAAAAAACATTATTTTTCTCAGTGGCCCCTTCAATCTCATCCATTTCCTTAATTGAATGCATCTACTCTCTTGAGGGGTTTATGGTTTAACCATGATGCTTGAATTATGTTGGTATGTAACTAGAACCCTCTATTATGATCTTTGATTATTTTATAACTAGGGATGCAACTATATCATTGGTTTTTAATTTCAGGGGTGGTGTAAAATCAGTAGATCAATTTATCCCCTACAAAGGCATGGAGAAAGGTGTTGACCTTTCCCACAAGGAATCATTTCTTGGTTTTGGAGTGGAAGGTTATGTTCCAAAATCCTCTATTCATGTAGATCAACCAAAACTAGGGAAAGGATGTATGTTTTATGTGGATATAGTAAAGGAAGACCCTATCATCAAAATTGACCCAGTGGAAGTGGGGTACTTAGAATCTTTCTTCTATAATAATGGATTGAATTTTAGATTTCATGGAAATTGGCCATCTCTCAAACAACTAAATGCACGGAATAAGAATTCTTAGGGCCCTCTCTTGGTGGGTTTGGTTAAAATTCACCCCTTAGTAATGTTGGAATCTCTAGCAATATTGAGAGGGGGGGTGAATCAACATTGTACACTTTTTATCATCTTTAACACTTTAAGAACACATCATTAATACATAAAATTCTAACAATAACATAAATCCATGTACAATAAACAAAGAGTTTATGTGGAAACTCAAGCGGGAGAAAACCACAAAAAAAATTATTTTATAATTCATTCATTACAATATCACGCTACGACTTGAGAGGGACACCCATCCCTAATGCAAACTACAACTTACACAATCTATAGATTTCATTATGTCAATAGTATGCACCCACTTAATAATTGGTGAAGGCTCCAACCCTCACTACAAGCTTCAACTTGCAAAACATACTTCAAACTATTGCAGCCAGCTCCAACTGACTGGTTTGGTGAAGGATCCAACCTTCACAAGAAATCTCTGACTTGTAGACAAACTCCAACCTCTCACTGGGATAAGGACCAGGGATGATTTTAAGGATGGAAATTTATTTTAAAATGTAGAAACATTGGCGAATCTTACTAATCCTTCATATGCCAACTATAAATGTTTGGTGATATTTTTGTAAAAATATTCAAATTTCTAAGGATTTTATATAGTTTTTATAAAATTTTGGCAATTTTTAAGGTAAAATAATTTTATCCTATAGAATTTGGGTGAATCATTTTTAAAATAGCGAATCTTGTTTTTTGAAAAACCATGGAAAATTAGCCCCTAAGGGAAATTTAGCCCCTAAAATCATCCATGATAAGGACACCAATCCTCTTGAGCACCAACTTTTAGAGTGAGGACACCAACCCTCTTCCCTGCACCACCCTGCCTCTCTATATTCAGTTTTCTCTAATAAAAATTCCTTTCACAACTAAACCTTTTATAATAATTTTCTCTTCAATTCAAAAGCAATCTGACATATCTTCCGTTTAGTTCTTTGAACAATTTACAAAACCTTTTTCTTATTTTCTTGTGTGCATTCCCACCAATTCGATCAACCAATCTCGATTCATAACATATTTTCCTAAGTTCAAGTAACTATATGTGGACACATAGCAGTTATATTGTGGAAAACTCTTGACCAAATCAAAGTCCAGATAGTTATATGTGGACACACTTATGTATAAATTAAGTATGTAGATGTATAACAGTTATATTGTGGACACATCTTGACCACATCAAAGTCGAGTCAGTTATATGTGGACATACTTCTGTTTAATTTAAGAATATTTATTATTCAGTTATGTCTAGACATTCTTTGAATAGATCAAATGAACCAAATATTGCATCTCATCAAACTTGATGCAACCATTTACATTTTGTTTTACAGAGCGCCCAATGTGCATACATAATAGGATAAAAAACTCAAGTCACAAGTATTAAACTTGTCACACTTTCCCTACAATGAACTCTCCCAGTCATCCCACCATACTGTGAATGCGCCTTACTGACTCGCTTACTTGACCATTGGACTTCCACTTGTTTCTTCATAGTCCACTGCGTCATTCGTCGCACTAGCTCAAGGCACCCTACAGATTTTATTCTGCACCATTAACAAGTGATCAACCTCGTTTCATCACACTCCACTACACTGTTCATCGTACTAGCTCAAGGAAACCTACAACCATTGCACATCCGTCATCACGCTAAATCATCGACATCCATCACTGCACTTTGCAATCACAGATAGAGAAATTTGTCATAATCTACTCCGTTGTTTTTTTCTCTATTGTAATTCACTTATAAACTGCATCATAGGTCATCACCCTTTTGATCCCACTGCATTTTTATGTTATCACCAAAAATTTATTCACCGACTAATCATATCTGTGATCAAGTCCTAGACATTGATATTCTTTTGCTCCATTGATCCTTTCATCCTTCGATCCTTATTCACACTGTTGTTTTCATCCTTTTATGACTTACTATGTCCATGCATCATACTTTGTTCCACTAATTTATTTCTGTGTGGTTGATGCTCTCATCCTTCGATCCTTCTATGCACTTTTGTTTTCATCTTTTCGTGAATTCCTCTATTTTTGCATCACACTTTCTGTTATTGTGTCCACTTGCCATACTTTTTTTTATTGTGAGAACTTAGTTTTTCATCCTTTTCTTTTATTGTTCTATAACTGAAAATCTCCATTACCAATTTGAAATCAATGATAACATAGGTGCAACAAAATCCCCCTTTGTCATTGTTGGAAACCAAAATAGTCTGACTACCAAATCAATGGCCTTCATGCTAAGTTGTTCCCCCTTTCAATGTTCACAAAAAACTCCTTCTTTCAATGAGTATCAACATCTGATTTTGTTGGTTTTTGATGATTGTGAATCTCCTCCTTTGATAGCAATGAAAAAGAGAGACTTTGAATATTCTCCCCCTGGGAAGAAGGTCCTATGGAAGACTGTGATAAATAATGTTCCGATACTCTTTATGTGCACATAATCATCCTCAAATAACTAATTTCAACTAAATGTGTCTCCACAGAAGATTTTTTTTTATGAGTAATGTAAATATTATCACTTGCCCATGATACAACATCAAATGGGGAACCTACGGATTTAGTGAACAATGTTCTTTACTGAATAGAGGAATACGAGATCACACCCAACCTCTGCCTAATATATTCAAAGGTTTCTCTTGGTAATGGATTGGTAAAAATATCTATAATATTCTCTTTGGAAGGAACATACTCTTTCTTCATTCTCCCCCCGATGTTTCACTCCATTGCAGAGTTCTATCTAACTGATATTTTATTGCATTCTCTCCCCCTTTGACAATAATCACAGTCAGGGTCCTTTGAGATATTGATAAGGAACTATTCCCTTATTGATTGTTTAGATCTTCTAGAAGGGTATCTTGGTGATCATAGGATCCTCTAACATATCTGAAAACGTTGTCCCTATCAAAGATGTTGTTTCCCTTATAGTTGGTACACTACTGGTGTTTCTAAAAACCTTTTTGGAAATATTTTGAATACACTTTGTTTTCCCTTACTCCTGCTTGGACTGTATTAACTCCCCCTGATATAGGGATTCTCAGTGTTGATATTTATATATTTTATTTTTCTTAATACAACAACTTCCATCACTTTGGTCCTTTTTTCAAGAGCTCATATGATGAATCTTGTGCAAATTAGAAGAATAAGGAAATGTCCCCCATTCCTAGACCAATTTGACAACTTGATATGCAAATCCTTCACCGCTACTCAACTTGTGTGAATCCTTTTCACATTACTTTTGGTACTCTTCATCCATCTACATCTTGGGCCACTTTGTCATCCTTAGGTGAAAAATAAGCAACACTTTTGTCTCAAAAATATCGCTAAAGTAGTCTTCCAATATTTGTATTTCAATGTTGTTGCAACTAATTCTTTCAAAAACTTTCTCCAACACTGTCATCCAGAGCTTTAGGGATGCTTCAAGAGAATCTGACATTTAGGCTCTATCCAATACCTTTGTATTACTTAAAATGCTTCACAGAATTCACCACATAAGGACTTCAAGGATTATTCAGAGCTGCTACACCGTTTATTTTGAGCTACTACAAGACTTCTTAAGGTTTCTCTCATAAATCCAATTTTTTGTACTTTTCTTGCTACTGCAATAATGTCCTCTCTACTACTCTCAATGCTTTACAATGCACTTTCAAATTTGTCCTTGATATTCTCTCAGATATTCTCTACAACTTGGCTCAATTCATCTTCAACGAAATGTATGATATTGTACTTTACTTCTGCACTAACCATTCTTAACTTTTTCCTTTGAATCAACCCTTAACCTTTTAAATTGTGCCAAAAGAAGTCTCTAAATTGTCCACAAAAGCATACACAAATCTATAAAGAAAACACCTTGAAATATGTTCTTAGAACAATCTTCAACTCAACAATCAAAATCCTTTAATGACAGTCTTCCATACAAGTTGATCACTATATTTAAGTGAATCTCAAAGTATTATTCAATAATCCTTTTAGTTTTTTCCTAACATAAAATCTCGAGCAATCCTAATGACTGTCAACTTAGGTATACAATCATCCATAAAGGAAGTCCTCCAACATTCCAAAAATGTTAATACAGTTTCCCTTAAACGATTTTGAATTTGTTCCTCAAGATATGGCAAACCAACTTTGATATTCCAACCTCATTCTTCCTTTTATTCATGATCATATTTATGCCATACCCGTATCCTTGAGAACCTCTTTCATTGCTCAGGACTGTCTCAAGTGATCAATGTAAGAATTCTAAAATAGGCATGCTAAAGAGCAGCCTTCTTCTTCCATTGAATGAAAAAAACCATTAGTTCCTTCTCTTCCTTGTTTTTTCTCTTTTCTTCTCCATACCATATTCGGTGTTTGGTTATAATATCTTAACTTGTTAAGTTGTACAAGATCCTCATCCTTTGTTTTCTCCTTTGAAATATTTGCATGCCCTTGTCCAGGTAAGCTTATGTAATTGCATGCTACGTGTCCATGAGTGTGACATGTATAACACTCAACATTTTGAATATTCCTCCTTCTCATGTGTTCACCTTTTCTATATGCCCTACAATTCATTGCCTTGTGACCAAAATTATTACAAACAAAAAACACTAAGAAATATACTTTGATACCTGGGTATTTTTGGTGTTCTTAGAGAGGTAGTCCTTATTGGTCCTTTATGATCATAATTCCTTTGTATACTACCTCTATGACTTCTAGGTTTAGTTTTAGTATTCTTTTGTAGGAGTTTAGAACTTTCTCCTTCACCTTCTTGAGTGATGCCAAAACTGATACCTGACTTGTCAAATGGTGATCTATAATGGTAAAGGATGTCATGAGGGACTCCAGTGCTCTTCATAAATCTATCATTATTCCTTTATTGTGTTTGCATCCTCTCCATTTATTCTTTTAGATCAACAACTCAAGTCTCTAACCTTTCAATATTTTCTTCCTTTTCCCTTAGTAGTGTATTTTGATCAATACTACTATCTACCATATGTCTTTTTAAATTTTGAACTTCCTCTTGGGTCTTCTACAACTATCCTATCGGTGACTGGTTTTATTTTTAAATCTCTTTTTGTTCTTCTTCAGTAGCCTTGGTTGTCTTCTGCAGATCATCCTATAAGGACATGATTTTATCCTCTTGAGCATCACAAATATTTTCTTTTTCCTCTAGTTGGTTTATCAAGAATACTTCCATTTTGAATGCTCCTTCTAATTGTACTTCCAGAATAGCATCATTGGATTCATATTCTTCTTCATAATTCAACAATTGATGCCTAAGATGCTCATTTGTTCTTCTCTCTTTTCTTAACTCAATAGGAGAAGAAATGAGTTCTTCTTCCTAGACAATTTTAGGAGCTTCTTCATCTTCAAATTATTCAATGCTACCTTCATCTGATGGGTCAATCCTATTGTTCCCTTTTGAGATTACTTCACCTTTTAATGAGTATCCTTTTTCCTTGACTAGAATGGAAGGTGCTTCCACTATGGGGGTTAATTTTGAGTAGAAGCTTTAAAGGTTGTCCCAAATCTTTTTGTATGATTTTTTTTTCTCTACTTTGGTGTTCACAACATCAGAGAAACTATCTAAAATTGCATTATTTTCTATTGCATGAGATATATATCTATTGTCTTTGTAGTTTCCACTTTTGCTCAGCCTTTAGGAGGGGTGTATCCACTCTTAAATGAATTATATACATCAGTCTCAATATCTTAAAAGTACATCTTCATATTTATAGTCCATGAAGAATAGTCTAATCCATCAAACTAGGGACCTCTTTTTGGAGAGAACTCTTCTCTTCCCATGTGTGTTGCAAGGATCTTCCTTCCAATGGTTAAAATTTGTTTGAAGGAACCTAGCTCTAAAACCAATTTATTACCGAACAATCCCCTCCCATTCCACTTCTTCAAATATCCCCCAACACACATTGAGAGCCAATAGTTATGAAAATTCACTTCCTCCCCAAATTGTTTCAACTTACCCTACAATTTATTACAGATTCCCACAAATTTTGTCCAAGGAACGTGGAGCTATTCCGACCAACTTCTATGGATTCTGAACTAAGACACATGGAGTCACATCATGATATAACCCACAATACAAATGAAAGTTGTAGTGTGCATAGAATTTGTAATATGATATCAGTTTCGACATTGATGTTGCAACACCAGCGTGTTGCAACAACAAGAGTGGTAACATTAAGAAGGTGGTCTGGATGTGGTTGTTAGGTAAGATGTAGAAAAGACTAAATATATATAGCTTTAAGTGGATCTCTCGGGCATGAACACTCCTTTTGGTTAAACTGATTCTAGAGGAGATGGTAAAATCATAAATATGGGTAACACTTTTGCTTGTTTTATGAATTTTTTTTTATTTTAACAAGTTCTTCAAATTCCAATAAAAAAAAGTATTTTTTTTATTTAGAATTTTACTTTATTGTAAAAACAAAACTTGTGAAGAATTTTGTTAGCTTTCTACTGACTATTTTTCAATTTTTTTTATTGAGATTTGATATGTCAATTTGGAAATTGTTTGACAATATGTTCCTTAAAAATGAAGGGAAAGATAATGAGTTACTTTTCCCCCAACAATGTATCCATTATTAAAATTTTGTTTTTGACAAATGAAATATACTGAAACAATATACAAAGACTCTATTTTGTGATGACTATAGTTTTGAATCTAACATATGAATATTATAATTTCTAGAATTTTTTGAAGTTGACAAATATGAAAAAGTTACATATTTTAAACACATGTTTTCCCCCACCATGTATCTATATTAATTTTTACTTAAAATTAAAATATAAAAATACCCTTTTGAAGACAACAATTTAAGGATTTTGAATATAAATTTTCCATAATTTTCCACTGTGTATTTTTAGAGATATGGATTTTTCATTTCACTAAATCATAATCTCACCTAAAAATATTATGTGGTAATTTTATTATAAAATTAAATAAAATTAGATAAAAACAATGAAAAGGAAAACAAAATATATCCAATGAAAGAAGATTCAATTTTAAAAATATTGGTATCAATTCTAAAACAAAATTATGAGTATTTGTAGGAATCTGCTACCTCCAAAGATCAAGTAAGTTGGAGAGAATCTGCAGTTTCCTACAAACAACCCCATTTTCAGGTTTTCGGTCGAAATATTGTTTCGGTCGAAACCTAGTTTTTAACAAAATCCGTTAAAAATAAACCTTTCGTTCGGAAATTATTTTGGCCGAAATATCCTTACCACAAGAAAAAAATTCATCGAAAAATTATGTACATGAATTTCGAGGGTGCCGTCAGGGAGTCGTTCAATTTGACATACAAATTTTCGGCCGAAAAAATTCCTAGGGACATTTTTTCAGCCGAAAAAATGCTATTAGGAATTTCGGAGACCATATTCTCACAAAAGTGTTACCCATATTTATGATTTTACCTGTCGTATACCTATATATTGGATTTCCTTAGCATGGATCCCCAAAGGTATTATGAAAAATATTAGAAAGTTGTGTTTGAAATTCTTGGGGGAGGGGGCCCAAGACAAATTTGTTATCCCTTGGGTAAAATGGTCATCCTTGACCCACCCAAAATATTTAGGAGGGTGGGGTTTGAAGAATATTTTCCTTTTTTTAAATATTTGGCTGCAAATTCATCCTTGAGGATCATCACAACAGACATTTTATGGACTCAAGTGGTGATACAAAAATATCTTAGACCTGCATCTATTCAGGATTGGATTAGAAACCCACTAAAGATGTTTTCGTTGGCCTCTGTTATATGGAAGGAATTGTTTTCCTCCTTTGATGTTATAGGGGATAGTCTAGCTTGGCAAATCGATAAAGGAAATCAGGTGTGGATTTGTAGGGACCCTTGTCCAAGTTGTAGTTGAGCTCATATATTGTCAGAAAACATAATTAGAGTCTGCATGATAAGGGGTATTTATTTTTAAGTAAAGTTGCGGATCCATAATTTACCACTCTTTGGCCACATGAATGGAAATCCCTTCCCCAATTGGGTCTGGAAGATGACAATGAAATTCAATGGGGAAATGACACCATAGCATTAAAGTTGGCTCATGTTAGACTAGTGGATAGTGAAGATGAACTGATTTGGGCTTCAGATCCTTTTGGAATATATACACCAAAATCCGGTTATGTGAAACTAAACATAGATATCCATCTAATGGATCCAGAGTGGTGGTGGAAATGAGTATGGAAATTAAAATACCCACCAAAATAAAAGATTTTCTTGTGGTGTTTGTTGGTTAAAAAATTTCTAACATGGGATATTAAGAAAAAAAGGTAGATTGAAGGTCTTGGATGGTGTTCTTTATGTAAATGTGAGGAGAAATATGAGGCCTACTTATTCTTACTCTTCTCTTTTTCTCAAGCTATTTGGCAGGAAATATCACAGGTGATAGGTGATAGGGAGAGTTCTTTGTCGGAATGAAAATTAGGTGGAGGATGCAAGGAAGTCCTGGTGCTCCACTTCATCAAATAATTCAAATAATTTTTGGTTCTTTTGATAATTTTGAAATTCACCATGTTTTCAGGGAAATGAACATGATAGTAGACCAAATTTCAAAGGAAAGATTTCTTATGGAGTAGGTTCAGTGGATTATTATAGAGGAAAACAATGGTACTTTATTCAAATACTAGCATGGGTTTTTTTATTGAAGTTCTTCATCACTAGCTGCCTCTTCTAGTTTACACATCAGTTTCTCTATCCAATTTTTACTACATATATGTTTCCCCCAGATCTGGGCTATTTTGTTTGTTTTAGGAGTAGCTCTATGTATCAACCTTTTATGTCCATATGGGAAATAGATTTTTTATATGTTCTTAGGATGATATAATATGTTGGGTTGCAACTTGTGGCTCAGTTTTTTTGTCTATCAACATGGCACCTCTTTCGGTATATGTATTCATGATGTTTCACGTTGACATGTTGCATCCTTTTGGTCTATATTTCCTGTTGTGATTTTGGGAATATCCTAGGAAATGCATGACTTTTCATGCATCTACAAAATGTAATTTTCTTTCCAATGAAATAAAATTACGCCTTTTTTATGAGGAAAAAACAAGAGTGGTAACATTTGACGTGTTATATAAAAAGGAGTTTCATCATTTGATGTGTTGCAACAACAAGAGTTTCAACATTTGACATTTTGCAATGACCAGGAGTTACAACACCAGTGTGTTGCAATAATAGGAGTTTCATCCCATATTTCAACCTACAATGGAAAACTTGAATTTGAAATGTTTTTTGATTGATGTGGGTTGCTTCAGGAAAAATGTTTTCCTGCATAACCTAACTTAAAAATCCAAGGCCAACCTTGAAATATTAGGCCCATGCTATATTGTATTCCATACGAATACCTTCTTTGGACAATAGATTCTCCTCTACATTTAGTTCTCTATACACCTGGAGAAAGGACACTTAAAAAAATGATGATTCTTCCTACTTTAGTTGTTCTAATATTTCAAGGAGGGAAATTCTATCCATTCTAAACCTACAAACTGTCTAGTTAATGACCATTGAAGAATCACTAAATACATCTAGTTATTTCATCTCTTTTTCCAAGGCCAATGTCATCAAATATAAAAAAATTAAAAACATTAACATCTCATCTATATTATTATAACATTTCCCTAACCTTGCTTTAAAGTGAAAATAATGATCTTTTAAAAGACGATTTTATAAATGTGTTGATGGAACAATTGTACCAAGATAAAGATGATTTTTTTTAAGAAGGTTGGTTTATAGTGTGCAAGAATTGGCACATTTTAATCAATAGAGGTTGCGCTTAGACAAATAATTTTCCCAAGGAGAATAATGACCTACAACCTTTGGTTATATTGTAAATTGTACTATTATGGTTGGATTTTCAATTAAAATTCCATTTGATATTATGGTACAGAGATACTCTAAGAGACTTATAAATACAATAATTGAAAAGCTCAATGATTTATTTAAACAACTAGAGATAATAATAAATGTGTGTGTGTGGGTGTGGAGGGGAGGGGGTGTTGGGATGGATGAAATGATCCTACTCCTCCATCCTTCATCCATATAAATCCATTGAAACCCTATTTTATTGGTTGTGCTCTTTGGCTTCCAGTGATAAACCTTTCCTTGGGCAAGTCGTCGAGACACAAATTGTTTCCTTCTCTCCTAATATCACTTCATGATCATCCTCTATTGTATCCCTCTCAAATAATACCCTAATAGCCAATATAGTGTCTGACTCTTTCTCATCTTACATTTCAAAGGCTATAGGAATCATTCCTTTCAACTCCAATGACACATATGTAGAGAATGTCTCACCCTAATCTTCCATTCTAAGTCATAATGGGGATGAGGGAGCTGACCGAGTGGTGGTGAAAACCTATCAAATATTTATCCAGATTCCATCTAGAAAAAAATTATCTTTCTTAGTCGCCCCTTCAACCTCATCCATTTCCTTAATGGAATGTTTATATTCTCTTGAGAGGTTTCTGGTTTAATTTTGATGCTTGAATTATGTTGGTATGTAACTAGAACCTTTTATTATTCTCTTTGATTATTTTATAACTATATATGAAACTATATAATCGGTTTTTCATTTGAGGGGTGGTGCAGAAGCACTAGATCCATTTATCCCCTCCAAAGGAATGGTGAAAGGTGTTGACCATTCCCACAAGGAATCATTTATTTTTTTTGGAGTGGAAGGTTATGTTCCAACATTCTTTGTTCCTATAGAACATCCAAAACTAGGGAAAGCAGGTATCATTTATGTGGATATAGTAAAGGAAGACCCTATCATCAAACTTGACCTAGTGGAAGTGGGTTACTTAGAATAGTTCTTTTGTAAAATGGATTGGTTTTGAGATTTCACGGAAATTGGCCATCTCTAAAACAACTAAATGCATGGAGTGAGAATTATTAGCACCCTTTCAAGGGATAAATGACCAAAATCGATAAATTTTAAGTGAGATAACTAAAAAAGAACAAGATAAAATACCACTCTGGTCATGGGATAAGAACTAAACTAAAAAAGACCAAGATAAATTACCAAATTTGGTCACAAAATATTACTAGACTAAAAATGACCACATAACAATTGGTCATTTATTTGGTCATTTTTAGTTGTGTCACTACGACAATGGAAAATTACAATTTTGACAATGAATTTGTACAATTTTCTAAATTCTAACACTGCAGATGGATTGAGAGACCCCTTTCTAGGGGGTCTTTGAATACATCTCGAGTGTTAGAATTAAGTAAATTGTAAACCCCCTCATGTGTGATAGCTTAGAAATGAACACCAAATTAGTTATCATGATGATGTCCTAGCTGCGAGCTAATTATAATATGCAAGAGATGTTATATGTTGAGTTGTAGCAATGCACAAGAACTATAGGTTCAATAAAAACATGGCATTGTAATGTTGCAAAAACATCATGGGGATCAAAATCAAGACCAATTTCATGTAGATATGGGTCATTATCCGAAATTCCAAACCATGTCGTTTAACAAGGAACTCATGTCATTGGTAAAAATACAATCCATGAAGTTGTAGTGATGCATGAGAACTGCACATGATTGAACTCAAAATTCCAAATCCTTATAAATATGGGTTCTTCACAAAATTGCCAAATTGAGACATTCAAACATGTACTTATGCCATTGGTATAAATTCAACCCATTTTAGTTGAGAATGGAATTGTTGGGATCTTCTTTTTTTATTTTTATTTTTTCGAAGGTGACAAATTAACCCATCATAACTCACTCCAATTAGGAAAACCATCATTAGTTTCTCTTAATTTGCAAACTATGCACTGATTCTTACTGTATTCAAGGAAAATGATTCCACCTAAAATGACCAGATCATTGTCCATAAGGGGGTAGACTTCGTGTTAGATATATTTGGGTCTTGGGATGTTAACCTATTTCCATAGAAAATTTTAGGGGAGAAATTTAGCCCCTTCAAATTTTGGTAGGAAGAAGTTTAAATATTAAAATAAAAACCATATTAATCCCAATTCGCCCCCCCTTTATTTAAAAAAAAATATTAATTATACATTTAGCCCCAATTTAGATGGAGAGTAATTTCATTTTCACTTTGGAAAAATGGTGACCGATCCTCCCTTTGATCTTCCTGGGTTTTCACAGAACATTTAAGGTTACAAACCTGTATTTCCTCTCATTCGTTCCCACCCCACCCCCACCACGGACTTGGAAATGGCCATTGGAATTCTATAATATGTTCTTAAGATGTTTTTCCTAAGCCTTTGTATTTTAAATATCATACCATTGCTTTATCTCTATATTCAACATGACTTGGCTGCATTATTTCTCCCCAATTTGGGATTGTATATTTGCATCTAATGGTGGTTGGCTTCCCTCATTTTTCAAAGACTTATCCTACACCCCGCAATCGATATTGACTTGTTCATTTTTTCTCTCTCGCTGATTGGTTCTGAGCTCCTTGGGAGAGCACTGGAAAAGGTTTTTTCATTTAGCAACAACCACTTTCGAAAGAGGGCCGATTGAAATAGGCTCTGCAGATTTTTCATAATAGAATAGCGCCCTATGTGGATTCATCTTTATATGTTTCTCTGTTGCAGGGCTTCATGAGAAAGAAAATAATTTCACAAGGAAAAATAGTGCATGCCCACATCATTCAGACCAGATTATTTGAATGCCAAGAGACGTTTTTGTGGAACAATCTTCTCGCTTTATATGAAAAGAGTGGGAGTCTCATCGATGTTCACAGAGTTTTGGACGAAATGATTGATCCCTATGTGGTTTCATGTACTTCCATAATTACTTCTTATTTCAGGCATGGATATGCTGAGGAGGCCCTGACACTTTTAATGAAATTCATAGATCATGCATTGAACCCGATCGTTACACATTTTCCATCCTTTGCCCTATGTGTATTGAATTCACAGTGCTCGAGCAGGTTCATGAAGAAATACTTAGAAGTGGGTTTCATTCAAATGCATTCATAGCAAATTACCTGATCGACATGTACGTGAATTGTGGGCAGGTGAAGGATGTGCGTGATATGTTTGAAAAACTACCTCAAATAAACATTGTGTCATGGAATTAAATGTTTGCATGATATGTGCAGAATGGTTGTATTAATGAAGCACTTAAGCTCTGTCAGACAATGCCTAAACGGGATGAGGTTTCTTGGACAACCATGATTGTAGGATATGATCAAAATGGGTATGTCGATGAGGCCTTAATTTTTTTTTTTTTAATTCCTAATCAGAGTTTGGTCTCATGGAATGCTATGATTGTAGGATATGCATAGAATGAATTGTTTGATGAATCCCTAAATCTTTTTCATAAAATACCTTGGAAAATTGTTGAATCATGGAATGTGATGATTGTGGGATATGCACATAATGGACATGGCTAGGAATCCCTCCATATTTTTGAACAGATGCAAGTGGAAGGTATGAATATAAATGTGAAAACCTTTTCCATTTCTCTCCCAATGAGTAGCGATATCATTTTCGGAGAACCAAATCATCATTTTGTTTGTGGCATCAAACTAGAATAGAGATAGATTTAGGAACGACATCAAAACTATGGTGAACCAATTGATAATGAAATGTTTGTTGTGTCATAAAATTAAACAATATACCTAAGGAATATTTGGATTTACCAAGGGATAACACTTGCGATGGAAATATCATTCTCGATTCATATGGTTTAGATTCATATGGTTTATATGTGCATCAACTTGTCTGAATTTTCAATCATTGTGATGGATATATGATCATATATGCATAGGAGTTGTCTAATTCTTGTCTATGACATGTATTATGAACTCATCTTTGATTCCAACTTCAAAATAAATTGAGATATTCATATGTCTGAGGAACCTGCTTATATATATATTCCCTCCTTTCAATTTGGATTGTTTTCCTCCCCACTCTTTTTCCACAAATTTTTGATTACTCTGTTCCAATTTGAGACAAAATATGACCACAATAAACCTTTGGCTTTAAGAAATATCTAAACAAATATGGAAGAAATAGTTTTTTAGAATCATCTGACAGTGGAGTGATAGTGGGTTGATCAACTATATGAAGCTTTATTTAGTAGCATTCCTCTGCCCAATTATGTTGAGTATCATTGTTGAGAATAATTTCAATCTCAATTCAATATTTTGGTTATTATTTGGAACTTGGAGTATAAGGAGAGCTTGGTTCTATTAATAAAATTTCCAATCCCTCATACATGAGAGAATTTGATGGAAACGATGCAATCCAAATTGTTAACTCTATTAAAAGAATACTAACTATGCACTACATTTATCCAATGGGATTTCACTGAATTTCCTAGAATGGTTGCTAAGACTTGTTACCACTGGCGCAATAAACAAGCATTCCATAAGCCAATGCTTGTTACAATGCAATCCTCTAATGATTTTTGAAATTTTTGTTGAGATTGGAGGAATTCAATGGCGATTTTTGGAATTTTTGTTGAGATTGGAGGAATTAAAAAAAGCTAGATGGCCTATGGGAACAATTTATCATGAGATAAGGATGTCAATGTTGATGCCTGTTCTATAAGGCTTGAATTAAGGCATATTATTCCTTACTATAAGTAAATTAATTCTACTTGGTACAGTGAAAACAAATTCAAATCTCTTAATTTTGGCTATAGCCAGTGCTTTCTTGTTGATTTATTTTTATTCATATTTCCATGGTAATTTATTATAACAGGATTTGACTTTCTCATGTTTAGAATTTCTCTGTTTGTGTTACTTTTCCTCGTCCTACTTTTTATTGGTTGAGAACATGTTCTTCCTTAGAGCAATGATTGTGCTTCTCTATTGCAGGGAAAGGGTTTGACAAAGTGCATAGTTCATATGTTTTTTATTTTTTATTTTTTATGAAATGGCATCATCAAAGGATATGCAGAAGGAAGATATTATGAAAAATCCCTTGGGTTGTACTATCAAATGCGAGAGGAAGGAATACAACTGAACAATTACACCTTTACCTTGGTACTGAAGGTTTATGTCAGTGAGTTAGGTTTACAGGATGGTATAAAGATTCATGATGATATTATAAGGGATGGAAATTAATTGGATGTATTTGTGGGGATTGCACTACTAGATATGTATGTGAAATGCAGTATTGTAGAGGTTTCCCACAAGTTGTTTGATGAACTGTCGCAAAGGGACCAGGTGTCATAGACTGCGGTGATTGTTGGATATTCACAGAGTGGTTATTATGAGGAATCACTGAAGTTGTTTTATAACTTGCAAAATTATGGATCAAAGCCAAATCCATTTGCATTCAATAGCATTCTTAGTACTTATGAAAACCTGGAGGACGTGGAACAAAGCAATCATATTTATCAACAAATCATTAAAATGGTGTTTGAGTGTGATGTTTTTGGTATTCCCAGAGTGGTAGACTGGAGGATGTTAAAATGGTGTTTGAGTGTGATGTTTTTGGTATTCCCAGAGTGGTAGACTGGAGGATGCACTTGATTTTTTGTATAAAATTCTTATATGAAATTTAGTCTCATAGACTGATGATTTTGGGATATGCCTTGCATGGGCATGGTAAAACTGCATTTCTACTCTTTTGTTGGTGTTCTATCTGGGTGTATTCAATCTAAACTAGTGGATGATGATTAGCATTACTTTAGTTCTATAAATTGTGATCATTGTCTAATGTCAAGGGAGGCACACTATACATGCATGGTCGACCTCCTTTGTTGATATGGGTGTCTAGATGAGGCAGAGAGCTTTATTAAAAAAATGTCATTTGAACCAGAAAAAATTATGTGTATTTCTTTCCTTAGTTCCTACAACATTTATGTAAATGTAGAGTTATATCAACATGTTGCTCAACTCCTTTTGAGTTGGAAGCAGAAAATCCTTCAACCTATGTTATGTTGTCAAATATTTATGTTACAGTTGGTTGGTGGGAATATGTGGAAAATGTGAGAGAAATGATGAAGGACAAGCGGATTAAAAAGAGGCTACAGTGTAATTGGATGGAATTTAATGTAAAAGTACATACATTCCTTGTAGGAGATAATTTTCACCCAAAAAGAGAAGATAATAGGACAAGTATTTACTGAATTTGTCTTCCATCATGTGTATAGAAAACTTAACAATGAGGTAGATGCACTATCTAAAGAAGGCCTATTGTTGAACCCATTGAATGATATTCTTATTGAACAAAGGGATGGAGTTATTCAGCCAAAAAGTCATATGTCAGTAAATAGAGCATGAGCAATAATGTCAAATGATAAGGATCCAAAAAAATTATGTTTTGATATTTTTCTTTTAAAACTGTTTCAGAATTTGTACACAAGGAATTTTACGTCGTTTTCTTTCAATTGATTAAATTTTGAGGCTAGATAGAGGAGGTGAAAACCTTGGTACAAACCATTTATGGGGTATTATGACTCTTTGTTTTGTTTTTTTGATAAATATTCATATGAGAATAACATGTCAAAGATTGCTTTTAAAATATCGGTTGTAGGTTTTCATAAGCCTATAATTTTTTTTTTTTTTCTGAATGTGATTAGGTGAAATACTCTTTCAAAATAAGGAAGAGGTGGTTTTTAGCATGTGGATGGTAAAAGAAACTCGTGAGATATTTTATTTCAGCACTCAATCAATATCCATGTTTTCAATTCCTCTAGTTTACAGTTGGTTATCACTTCTGTTGGGATTATTTATGGTAAAACAATGTTGTGTACAGGTTTTTGGGCCTTTCTGGACATACAAATATTATATTTAAATACTCTTTGAAACTATTAAGTTGTTTGGTGGGGTTTTATAATCTACGATAACATTTTGGCATGGTTATGAGCCTAAATTTAGTGAAGGAAGGAATAGTCTTTTTGGAGTGTTTGTTTTATAGAATATCAAAGAAATTTTCTTCAATGAAGATTGTTTATCAGATATGGATCTATGATAAAGAAGATATGAAGCATTGGATTTATTCTTTAGTGTTTTTTTGTTTTTATCTTTTGAAATGTCAAAACATGCATTTGCAAAAAGTACATTTTTTTTATATAGTAAAAGGCTATGACTACAGAAGAATAGCCAAGCCAAATGTGTTTCCAATATGTATGGCTGCAATTTTTCCTTCCAATTTCTATCATCACTAATCAAGATTCCATATTTGTTAACAATTTTTGGTAGATCCCGTGGAACCTATTGAACACCAAACTAAAGATATCCACCACATTTCATCCTCATGCAATTGAGAAAATGGAGGAAACGAAAATAAGGGTAGTACATATACTCAGAATGTATAATCATCAACATCAACGAAATCGGGACAAGAGTGTGCCTTATGTACAACACAAATGCAACAGGGCAATGCATAGTTCCATGGGTAAGAGCCCGTTTGAAAATTGTTTTAGTTTCCAACTTTTATCACCAATAGACTTGGTAAATCCACCAAAACAGAAGCAACTAATACATGCACACAACTGATATTGATAAGGATGAAAGTTCATATATAAACTTCAGATGATGCAACTAGTTCTGAAAATCCTTTGGAGGATGAGAGCCAAGGAAAAGGCATGATATGATATGCATATGTAATGCAATAATTGCGAGATATGATCAAAATGAGCATGGTGATATATGGCCATGAAGTTTTTTTTTCCAAATGCATCAGGAAGGCATTAAGAAAGATCAAATTTTCAATATCAACTAATATTCAACTACAACAAAATTCAATATTTTGCATTTCTTATACATACATTTAATAAAGAAGTTGTAGAGTTATACCCTACAATTATTGTTAAGGTAATTTTCAAGATAGAGACTATTAGTAATTTAGAGCTGGAAACATCGTCAAAGAAGGGTGTGCCTAGTGAATTTTAGAGATATGGTTATCAATCAAGCAACAATTCTTCTTGGGGCTCATTTCCTTTTGAGGCTTTGAATATTTTGGAGAAAATACCTCGAAAAACACTTAATAAATTAGGTGTGGATACTTAATTAATACAAACAAGTGCAATTTTTTAGACTATCTTCCAATCCCTCCTAACTGTGTACAAATTCCTGATATGTGGGGAAATACCCTTAATGACATCTGGCGATGCCACACACACATGCTGAAGAAAATTGCTAGTGTTGTTGAAGAGATAATGGACTCAAGGTATGGAAAAGATAAATTCATGTCCCGTGAGGATGAAGAAAAGGATATACAGTCCTTTTTTACAGAGTATCTATGGCCTCGGAGAAAAATACCTGGAACAAAGTTTCCATTATCCAAATTTCCTGGAAATGCAAAATGTTAAAAAATAGATTTAAATTTATGGCTTGAAAATTTGAATAGTTTTATTTATTTATTATGTAAGATTTGTGATCTATCATCTCATTTTGTTGTTACTTAAGATGCATATAGAGGGATAAATTAAATTGGTATACCTGTAGATCTTAATGCTCTTAAAAATTCGAGTGTTGGAAAATTAGTGAATTTATTGCACAACAACAAAAATTATGAGATTAAGAGGAGAGATAAGTATTTAGTTGACACATGGAAAAAAAATTGTCATTGCAGAGATAAAGAATAATCATGCAATTATGGATCAAGCCAGGGTGCATATTTTCCTTCTAATCAGGAGTTGGATGAAGAATCTCATTTACAATGTAAGGATGGAGGATCTGCCAAATTAGTTCTTGAATCCTCAACAACATTAGCTACCAAGGTAAATTAAAATACAAGAATATTATCTAAATAAACTTCCATTGAAATTTCAATCTCTGCCTCTCCAAGATAAAAGAAGCAATTCTAGCCAGCCACAAAATAACAGTCCATCATGTTCCAGTCTTGGAAAGGCTTCAGGATCATCTTCCAGAGAGGATTCTAAGAGTTCTTTAGAAATTTATTTGAGTACTAAATCCTTGAGATTATTATTTCACCATAACACGTCAAGAAATGACATCACATGATCTTCTATGCCAGGAAATAAAAATGAGTGTGTGGGAGGGGAATTTTTTAGATGTGGTAGATACAAAGAATGTTAGGTAGTATTACACTCTAGAATGACATGTGGCAAAGGGGTTGATGATGCCAATGGATATAATGTAGTTATTAATCGAGTGGCAGTTAGATTTCCAACATGGGGGAAAATTTGGTTTGTGACATGCCTACACAACATAATGTAGACAATGAGTCTCTTTGTAATGTTCCCCTACAACTTAATACTTAGTTGAAGAAGAGCACTAGAAATGAAGTTGGAGCTCCCAAAAATGATGATGGATACAGTTCCTTCAAATTTAATCATGTTGATGAATGTATTAAGAGTGTTGAGGAAGATAGGAACCTTATGCAGATTCTAGAAATAGATCAACCTTATGCATCAGTATTATGCAAATAGATGGATCTTGCTCAAGGTAGTATCCTCAAAACTTCAATGAAGTACTTGATGCATTATGAATCTGAAAAATTTGATATGGACAAAGGTGTAAAAATACCCTTGTCATGTTCTGCTGTGAACGAAATATTGAAGGTTGTTGCAATGCTACCTACAAGTACCACATAAATAACTTCCTTGGGAACAAAGGAGAATAAACTAGATCAAAGAGACCAAATTGAGATGTTATCCTGATGTTCTCTCTTTAAATTATGATGATTCAGGGAATGAAAGTATCCTCGATACCAAGGAAGGTAAAGACGTTTTGTCTATAAGGATTCTACAGTCACCACTTGTAATGATTTTTCACTATATAGCTCAATCTCAAGAGTAACTTCTTAGCAAAAAGATGTGATTGACCTTTCTGCATTGGTTCTTGTGATAGTTCCAGGAACTAGTGGCCCCACTGCTAGATTGATGATAAATCATCCATCTATAGGTTTTCACCTTGACCACAAGTTTGAGTCTTGTAGAATCAATGTTGTCCCTCTTTATCAACATGAATAGTAGTTTGAGGAAGTTCTCCCTATCCTATATGGTAAGTTGAATGCAACAAAAAAAGATGTGGTTTCAGGTGCATCAAGACAACTAGACATTGCAAAATCTATTTTTGGATAGGATGTAAGTGATGATAAAAGATGACCAGGGATTCATAAGGATACCATTTCCATGGGAGAAGGAAAAAAGAAAAATTTAATCTTGGAAGATAATATGATTGATGGAGGCACTTCATATAGGGAAACTATTGTTTCAGAACATGTAGCAAGTACAAAGACATCAAACAATGATATTACCAATTCAACTAAGGGTACTAAAGGGTCTACTAAGGAGTTGTCCAAGGTGGTTGTTCAGGTTTCAATTAATGATGATCAATATATGGAACTATATAGTGTTCTATTAGATAAATAAAATTTGGATGATTTGGTTCTTTCTCACTGTCAAAAGAAAGTTACCAAGAGTAAACTACTTATTTTCGCATTTTAACTGTGAAGATGGATGAAACAAGTTGATCTATTGTTTAACAAGTGGAAGTCAAGGATAAAGTTTGACATACATTATCTTCCTTCTATCATATGGACTCTTTGCGATGTCAGCTCGATTGAATTATTTGCATATTGAGACAAAGATTTCCTTCAAAATTCCAATAGCATTGGAAGTAGCAAAAGATATAAGGTTGATGGGATATATGCACGATTTGTTCACTCTACAGGTAGTTGTTTTTGTTTTTCATTTAAAAATCATATTCTAGAGGAACTTTCCATGATGGTGCAATGCTTTTGGGAAGGTGTTCAATACATTGAATTTGATCCCTATTGCTAATTTCCAAAGAAAACTAACTATTTCATTTCTAGAGAGTCAATGTACATGTAAAGGTAATAGAAAAGAAGCACTTCCACTGTTTGGTTATGTCTAGACTATATTCTCTTGTTTTGTTGTCTTCCAGATTCAATGTGCCAGTCGACAACATGGATTCTTCTAGCCTAGTGGGGTAGGAATGAGACATTTCAATAACTAAATATTTTTAGAGAAATGCCTCTCTATATATATGGGAATTTTATTTATCCTATTTGATAGAGATTTCAGGGTCTTTATAAGGAGTATGTATCTCTCTAGAAGTTGATATTGAAATCTTTCTTGTACTGGAGATTATGTGATGAATATTAATGTTTTGTTATTTATACATGGCTATTTGGATGTTTCTCTGGAATTTGTTATGTATGGACTTTCCTCTACTTGACGCTGAGTGTAGTGTTTAAGGGCCTTTTTCGGTGGTTTTAATTTTCATTATTTTCTCCCTGTTTCAAAAGTTCCATGTTTGAGGGAAACAACACAATATGGCATCCATTTAACCTGGCAACAAAGTAGTTGCTAATCCTCTCTTCAATGTAATATTTAGAAAGTTTTATTTCCTTATACAAAGCATTTAACTTTCAAGTGATGTAAGGTTTGGTAGATGGTTATTGAAAATTTGAGAGGGTAGTTTTGTTTATTCTTGGCTTTTAAATTTAATGGTGCTCTCCTCTTGCATTTTAGTCTCATGTTGCTTGTTCTTTCTTGTTTGTCCAATGTGGTTATTTCTCAATTTAACCAATGTATGTGACTTTTTCATAAAAGTGATAGGAGTTTCAGGCTCCTAAAATGACCTATTTTTGTTCATATAATACCCTCACCACCCTTTGTTTTACCAGTTTTGAGGCCTATATCTAAATATCCCATACTCTTATTGATGAGATCTTGAGGATATGAGTTTAAAGTTGCTTATCATTAAAAGTTGCTAAGGTAAATATTTAATTTGTTCAAAATGATTTCATTTATCATGTTATTAGATTTTATTATCTTTCTAAGTCACTAACTAATGGGAATTTAAGTACCTTCACTCATCATGGATTCCTTCACCAACTGATGGTGCGTAGACCGATGGTCAATGGAACCAACCAAGGGCCAAATGGAATATCGGCTAGTTTCCTAAGAATACTTTGATCGAGAATGAAATAAAGGCATGCCTCATTTCCCTACATTCAACAGAGGAACCGAATATGAAACAACCATTTTCTAAAGGATCCTTCACACAGTGTAATCACATCTCTTTGAATAGACTACAGCTTTACCAGAATATTATTGTTGGAAAATTGTTGTGATTTACTTTCTTGTTGTATTTTGTATATGGTTGGCTCAGTTATAGCCAGAAAATTGGAATGTAAAATGTTATATAAACTCATTTATGGCATAGAGGGAGGTTAGTGATATGATATCAATGTATTTTTAGTTTGGTGTCGCTCTGATTGATCGGGTCTGTATCATTGAGCTCATTATGTATTGATACTGAACTTCATTAATAGAATGTTAGATTTATCTCTACTTATGTTATGATATATGAATAATCAATCTCACTTTGTAATTTAGTTTCTTTTAAGAGGGTGCGAGCTTGTTGGTTAGGGCCCAACCAATCCAGCTCGATACACCTCTTTGTGATTCATGATTGTGTGGTTTGTATAAACTGTTGTGGATTTCATGTTTTCATTCTCTGTTCCTTTTTAAATACATAGATGAATGTTTCACTTTGTATGTGTGATCATTCCTGAATGAATTTAGATGGTGATCATCGTAAGTTTGTAGAACACTTATTTTTCTTTCTTTTACAGATCGTTCAAATTTGATTCCTATACACCTTTTGTATGATCTCGTGGCACTAGAGATCTTATTACATCTCATTTTAAAGATAATTTGTGAATCTTTTGGTTTAAAGGGCCTTGAACATTATAAAGGTATGATTGTGATATCGAATATAACCTCTCTTTGAAGCTCTTGATTCATTTTTAACTCAAGATCTAGAGAAATTTTGTTTTATTTAGAAACCCTACAACCCTAAATGTGATTGAGATATACATAGAGTTGTTGGAACCCATAGACCTTGTGGATAGTGGATCTGACTATTTGTGACTACTCCAGTGTATGGTGATAATATATACCTGTGTTTTTATTGATCTACAACAGTCTGGAATTCGATTTTCCTCTCATTACATTAGAAGCATATATGTTATCATATCATTTGTTTTCATTTTAAGATAGAGCCACTGAGGAATTATTGATTTAGAGCAAACTGTTGATGGTGAATATATTGAATATTGACAGGGTTTCAGTCTATGCAATGAATATTGTTTTAAGTGTGTATATTGATTGGCGCATGCACATGATATACATTGTCGATTGTTGAGTGCAGGAACGTTGGTTGAGGATTAATTTTGATCCAAGGTTTTGATTCTCTTGTTGATGAAATTTCCAAATTTGCAACATTTATTTATTATTGAAATTATTTTTATTAGAAAATGAGTGTGATTCTTTTCTTGACAAAGAACATTGGTAGAAACTACACCTTCATTTCTTATGCACATAGTGGAGTGGAGAGTCTAGTACTTGAATAATTATTGTTTGAACTGAAATGACATGGTTTTTATTTTGATTCTTGTATGTGTGCTTGATTGTTCAGATCATTTGCAACTTTAGTTTGATCATTAAATGAAGAGAGCAAAGTGGATAGTAGTTGAGTTGATTGTTTGTTTATTTTTTTATTTTAATAACATTGCCAATTTTTCAAGTTAGGGATTTGATGATTGGTCTTTAAGAACCTAGGAGATTTTTTATATATAGTTCATAGAAATGAGTGAGTTTACATAATTCCTAGGGTATCTTTGGTATTTCCAATGTTGTAACTGAAATATTACGAGCCCCAGATTGATATTAATTGTTCATACATTTTCATAACTAGTACTACAACCAACAAGGAGAATTGTGTCTAGATAATTAAGGGTTTATTCTAGTATTGCATGCATTTTGTATTGTATTGTAGAGGATTAACATTATATTGTATTGTAGAGGATTCACATTGAGCTGCAAATTATATCTTGTTGGATCTGAAGAAAAATGTTGACTAGTTGTTGCTTTTTTGTTCAAGCATGTGAAATGGAATATTTCCAGAGTCTACCTAGCTCATTGTAAACAATTTTTTTATTAATGTAATTGATTTATTTTTCCTTTTCCTATCTCCCTACCAATTCCTTGAACAACAAAGACTCTGAAATAAAAGGTGCACCATAATTTTCAAATCGGGCATTTCTATCTATTGTTGCAATCAAGTTGGAGAAGAGATGCATTATTTATTTAATTGAACAATGGTATACTATCAAATGACTATGGGATATCATGTAATATGCATAATCCCTTGAGGATAAATGCACATCACATATGAAAGCACATCATGCTTGACCTGAATCATAAATATCTGCATGACAATACTTTACAACATTGCACCCTAACTAATATTAGTGTTAATTCTTGTCTCGTTTCCTATTCCACTTGATCCTTAAAATAGAGTCATGTATTTATGAAAACATGCATTCAATTGTCTTACCTGATAAAATATGACTAACGCTAATTTGACTTATGTCATGGGTGCAGGGAATTAGAATAACAAGCTCTTAGTTTCTTGGTGTTGTGCCTTCGAAACAAAGCCAATTTGAATTTTCTTGGGTGAGCTTCCATGGTATTCAATTCACTCTAAATGATCTTCATCTACAGAAATAGGGAATTTAAATTTATTGAGAAGGCATTAAGTTTTCAAAGTTCATATTATATTTTTCATGAGACTTTTTAGGAAAGGGTTAAGGAGTAGATTTTTTCCCGAAAAAAATGTGTGCTAAGAATTTCTTCTTGTTGTAGTGTATGGAATCCTCCTTTTGTAACTTGTCAGTTGAATTTGAATCTCAGAGAAAAAAAAATCCAGTTGCAAACTGATTCATATATTGTGGCTCTGCAATTGAAAAAGTGAAATGTTATTGCGATTGTTTTGGTGCTTTGTTTCCTGAATTTGTTTGTAATAATTACCTTTTATAGACAACTACAACAAAGAGCTTGGGAAGGACACCAACCATGTATTCATACTTTGGATTTCAAGTTGTTTTAGTATAAATTACAATCTATTTTTCCTTAGATAACATTTCAGTGAGAATATTTATATTTGTATTAGGATGAAGCTTGGACAGCAACTATACAGACAATTTAGCTTGATGCATCTCTTGGAGGTCATGTAGTGCAATAGCGTGAATTGCAGCACCGTGAAACTCACAAATTTATGTCATATAAGTAACAAAAACTTAACACAAAAGAAAAATCAAACAATTGTCTTAAATTATTACGAACCTCTTATAAGATTATCAACATGCTTATAAATATTGTATGTTTTAGAAACTGAGATTACATTTTAATTTATTTAATATTTTAACATTGTTTATATATATATAAGGTCATTATGTCATGACCAAGCTATTTGGTTGTTAAAGTCTACGGAGATATACATACCCTACACCCCTCTCGATTTGAACTTCAAGGAAAAAAACACATTCTTTTAATCATTAGGTCCACTTAGGTTGTCTTAATACTTTAACATTGTTTAGGTCAAGATATACATTCCCTACCCTCTTTGAGTTTCAACCTCTGATTTCTAAGGAAGAAACACATGATCTAAACTATATATACAATTTTCTACCTTTTAACTAACCTCTTTTCAACCGTGTTCTTATTTTTAAAGTAAAAACATTTTAAAATCTCACTCTTAAAATATAATTTTGCTACTTGGTTATTGAAATATTTATAACTCTATTATTATAGATGCATAACATATTAACATCAAAATGACTTCAATACATACTACCAAGAACAATCAAGCATCTGTCTTAATCTTTAATAACTTTATATTGGTCGATTGCTAATCAACTTCTCTTATAAGTACCATGTATTGTAAGGAGTCGTTTTACACCTTAATTTATTTAATACTTTTTCATAGAGTTTTTTTTTTAAACTCTTATCATTCGTTTCAATCTTTAATAAATGTTTTGTATTTTTTTTATTTTTTTTAATTTTTTATTATACATAAATATTATATTACCATGAGAGGTAGGTATAAGCAATGTTTTTCTTATTTTCACTTTCTTATAAATGTGGTAATTAACTAATTAATGTGACAATATTGTGTATTATATGAGTATAAATAGTGTATGATTTTTTTTTAATTTAGACATAATATCATACTAAAAATTTATATTGATTAATAATGGATACCATTAAAACTACTAAAAAATAATGAACACATATAAAATACCTAAAAATGACTAAATTAGTGACCAAACAATGAGAATAATGAACACATATAAAATGACTAAAAATGATTAAATTAGTGACCAAAAAATGAGAATATTGAACACATATAAAATGACTAAAAATGATTAAATTAGTGACCAAACAATATGAGATAAGTGACCAAACAAAATTCATATATAAAATGACCAAAAAATGAGAGATAAGTGACCAAAAAAATGACTAAAATTCGCATATAAATGACCAAATGACAGTTTTGCTGGCTAACTTCCAGTGTCTTATCACGCAACCAAATATGTGGTCATATTTAGTTTGGACATTTATAACTTGTCTTTTGGTCATTAATTTTGTCATATATTTGGTCATTAATTTGGTCATATATTTAGTCATTAATTATGACGATCATAGATTTGGTCATTAATTAGTTATATATTAATTGTGACCAAATTAATGACCCAAATATATGATCGTCACAATTAATGACCAAATATATGACCAAATTAATGACCACAAGACAAGCTATAAATGACCACATTTTTGGTTGTGTAATAAGAGACCGACAATTAGCCATTAGCGATCGTCAAATCAAAAGTGGTCATTTATATGCAGATTTTGGTCATTTTTTTGGTCACTTATCTCTCATTTTGTACTAGTGTAATGGAATGCATCTATTCTCTTGAAGGGTTTATGGTTTAACTGTGATGCTTGAATCGGGTTGGTATGTAACTAGAACCCTTTATTAGCCTCTTTGATTATTTTATAACTAGAGACACAACCATATCACTGACTTTTCATTTGAGGGGTGGTGCAGAAGCACTAGATCAATTTATCCCCTCCAAAGGCATGGAGAAAGGTGTGGACCTTTCCCATAAGGAATCATTTCTTGGTTTTGGAGTGGTAGGTTATGTTCCAACATCCTTTATTCCCATAGGTCATCCAAAACTAGGGAAAGGATGTATATTTTATGTGGATATAGTAAAGGAAGACCCTATCATTAAAATTGACCGAGTGGAAGTGGGAACTTAGAATATTTATTTTGTAATAATGGATTTATTTTTAGATTTCATGGAAATTGGCCATATCTTAAACAACTAAATGCATGGAGTGAGAATTCTTAGTGCCCTTTCTTGGTGGGTTTGGTTAAAATTCACCCCTTAGTAATGTTGGAAGCTTTACCAATACTGAAATGGGGGGTGAATCAATATTGTACACTTTTTATAATATTTAACACTTTAATCACACATCATTAATACATAACATTATAAAAATCACCTAAAGACATGTATAGTACATAGAGAGTTTATGTGGAAACCCAAATGGGAGAAAACCACAAAAAATGTTCTTTTATAATTCATTCATTACAATATTAGGATATGACCTAGGAGGGATACCGATCCCTGATGTAATCACCAGCTTACACAATATACAAATTTCAATATGTCTACAATAAACACCCACTTAATGATTTGGTGAAGTATCCAACCCTTACTGCAAGCTCCAAATTGCAAAATGTACTGCAAATTGTTTCCACTATCTCTAATTGACTAGTTTGGTGAAGGCTCCAACCTTCACATGCAAGCTCCAACTTGTAGACATGTTCCAACCTACGATCAAGTCCTAGCTATTGATATTCTTATGCGCCATAGATCCTTTCGTCCTTTGATCCTTATGCACACTATTTTTTTCATCTTTTTACAACTTACTCTATATATGCATCATACTTTGTGCCATACCTTCTACACCATTAATCATTTTTTGTGCGGTTTATCCTTTCCGCCTTTGATCCTTATACACACTTTTGTTTTCATCTTTTCACAACGTCCGGTTTTTGTGCGTCATACTTTCTGTTGTTGTGCACACTTGTCATAATTTCTATTATTATGCACACTTTGTTTTTCATCCTTATCTATTATTGTGCTATAATTGACCATGTCCATGACCACTTTGACATCAATGACAACACACGTGCAACAAGTAAAGGATTTTTTCATCTTGGATTTCATAGATGTGGAAGACCATGATCTAGTTAATGGTAGAGGACCTTGGTTTATGGGAAATTCTTTCCTCTTGATGAAGCCATAGCATCCTATATTTAACCCCAACACAATTATGCTTATAGAGTTTTCTATATGGGTCTATCTTCCTTACCTCCCCATAGAACTATATAATTTATACTCCCTTGAAGAGATTGGAAATTATTTGGGGACATTCATAGTCCCTCATCTCAACAAGGTAGTGAATATTTGCAACACTTTTTCTCAACTATGCATCCATGCTAATATTAGTAAAGGTATTCCTTCTTAGGTCATACTAGATTGTAGGGACTCAAGGTGGACATAATCAATTCATTACAAGGATATAACCTTCATATTCAGGCTATGTTTTGAGCTTCACCATAGGGTGACAAACTACCTCAAAGGAAGAGAGTCTTAGAAGAAACATGGAAATCATAATTATCCCTCCTATTGGAGGTACCATAAGATGGGTAGTCGTTGGGTGAGACCAAAAAATATGGAGGAAGTTTGATTGGATATTCCTCCCTATACTACAACCTAGACTCTTATTGATGCATATATTGATGAGTCTCCTTCTCCAAAGGATAATAAATATGACGAGAATATTTTAATTTCTTCTATGTATATCTTTGATCCACCTAAAAACCCTATTTCTCTATCTTCGACTATCCCCCTTAGGGTAGATAAATGAATGCATGAATTAGACTTCTTTGATGTTTCCTCTCCAAATGATATCTCCTCACAATCCACACTCAATCCTCCTGACTCAAATCTACAAATGGTGATTGTTGATGAGGCTTATAGAACACATTTTAGTAGAAATCTAGAAGGAAGTCAAAAAATCAAAGGATAGAAAGTTGGAGAATGATATCCCCTATGTTTTCCTCATGTCTTTATTTATTTTCTGTGTCTCTATTTTTTTACGAAATGGGATTACATGCTTGATATTTTTTATGTCAAACAAAACAAGTTACACAAGTCTATAGATGATTATGAGGATTGTAACCTACCCAACTCCCAACTCGATCACATCACTGCTAAAACGACCGGATAAGAAATTATGATGTCAAATCTAAATATAAAAATAGCATACACAACATGACATTCAAACTCATGCAGTTGTCCATATGTATTTAAAAATGTAAATGGAGCTATATTAACTGTGCACATAAACAAATAAATACATACAACATCATTCAACCATAAAATATAAATCCATGTGCATCATTCTACTAAAAAAAAGTAGCAATAACCAAGATAGCTTTGAGTAAAATGCACAACAACTATACCAACATTTAACATGAATAAACATAGCACATAAGATCACATATCCTAATAAATATGCAACTCACTATAGAGGATGGATGTTCCTCCCAATCATAGACTTGTTTTTTCAGTTCTCAACAACAAGTCGCCCTTAAGATGGGGCTATGAATCCACAAGATACGTTGGTACCTAAGGCTAGATAATGTTCCCCTCTCAACTGTCAATTCCCCATAGTTAATTCTACTCCACTAGATCTCTTCCCCACAACATGCACAACCAAAGGGATGAAATCCCTCTTAACTTCTCATAGTCCCTCACGACTTTCCACTCCCCTCCACGGATTTCAGCATTAGTTTGAGAGGAAAAATATTTGTTGGGACCACAAAAATTCTAGAGAAGCAATAAAAATTTGCCCAACAACAAAATTCTTGCTTCCCTTGATGAATTTCGAGCAAATCATTACTCCCATGCTCGAAGCCTTTTTCTCCATGAAATTACAGCTCCATACGGTTGTCAAACATTCCCACAACATCTGGCTTTAAGTTTTAGAACTCATAAATCCTTCATTGTCTATAAAACTCCATTTAAAAACAACTCTCCATGCAAAAACATGAATCTATCATTTTGATCTTCTACCCATTTGAATTTCCCCTCTTTCTCTTGCTTGCTTGACTTACACTCTTCCCCAAGCTGATTGTACTCAACCCCCATACTCTTAATAACTATGGGATGTGACTTCTCACACCCACCCTCTTACATGAATTCAATGATCAGGATCTACAACACTCAACAAAAAATGGAAGCTTCATATTAAGGATAATTTAGAAAGAAATGGGTTTGGGTTTAATATACATGGGTAAACTTTCCCCCTTGGACCCCTTCCATCTCTTCTGGAAACTAAGCCTCCAAATCTCTATATCCATTACCATTTGTAGTTGGCAATACATTTTATTTATTATATTCAATTTACATCGTTTGTATTATATCACCTAACCCTCGGTCATACATTACTTACAATATACATCGATAGTTTGAGATATGAAAATGGGGATGTTATAGGGATTCCCCCAAAAAAATTCCACTGATCAAAAGTGATCAAATGTTCCTATAATTATTCAGTTAATAAAAGGTACATATGTTTTTCTCGGAATATATATAGGAATTTTTTTATGAGTAACCATTTTTGCTTAACGGGGACCATTTTTTTTCCAGTTAAATTCACTCTTTATTTGTACAAAAAAATCTCTTGAATTATTTTTCCAATCTTAACTTCATGAAAACTTATTTCCCTATGTTAAAATTCTTTATTAAATAAATAGATATCCATGATTAACATAATAATAATTATTATTAAGTCACCAGTTTGAATCCTGCGGGGACAAAAAATCCAACCATGTTAAGGGTTGGTGTGGCTCAGGCCGGGTGCGATCCCCGGGTGATTTTGACGGCTTAGATACCCCTGAGTCGCGGTTTCTCAAACCACAGGTTAATCGCAGGTCCTGCACAAATTAACATACAAAAAAAATAATAATAATTATTATTAAATATATATATATATATATATATATTAAAAATTACCAAGATTTACAACATAGAATACATATCGATAACCAAATGATGTTAAATACCTCAAATCATCACAAAATCATAATATAATAGTGAAACAATATTAAACCTAGCCAATAGTTGAGCATACGATTTAATCATTTATATTAATTTAAATAAAATTACAAGTGCAAGAACTTATCTAAGATAATGCTTGGCTTGTGCCCTTGACGTCATTGCAAGGGATCTAACTTTTTCGCACCAAATAAAGAGAAATTATACGCCATATGTTAACCCATGTATAACACTTTGTGAGGTTGACGCACCCATATGAACATACGTTGTATTCTCTCTGATCACGAGAACATCTTCCAATGAACAAATTTCAAATAAATATTAGACGAAGAGTTCTATAACCAAAAACAATCACCATTTATTTTTTTACATCATAACTCTTCATTATTAAAATAACTAATCACTTTTATCTTTTAACCTATTAGACTTATTTTAAAAAATTCTTCGACTATTCCTATCACGCGTAAAAATTCGTACATGACATTCTTCAAATAAATATTAGATAAAGAGTTCCATAACCAAAAGCAATGACCATTTATGTTTTTACATCATAAGTCTCGATTATTAAAGAACTAATCACTTTTATCTTTTAACATATTAGTCTTATTTTAAAAAATTCTTCTACTATTATTATTATCATGCAAAAATTGGTACATGACATTTTTTCCTCCTTCAATCACTTATATACTTAGCAACATTAACCTTATCTGCATCAAAACAATAAATAAGTGTTAATTTCATTAAAAATTGAGGATATTGCTTTATAATTACATCAAAAATTTTCCATGTAGCATTACTTTCATTACAATGGGTCCATTTAACCTTTAGATCTTTAATATTCCTTTTCCTTAATTGCTTAATACTCTTATCTATGATTTTTTTAGCATTACTTTCATTACATTGTGTCCATTTAACCTTTAGATCTTTAATATTCCTTTACTTAACTGCTTAATACTCTTATCTATGATCTTTTTTGTTTCCATAATGAGTTCACATCTAAGCTCTTATCTTTTTTAATATTCTTCCTTTTGAGAACGTGTATAGAGTAAGGTATATATTTTTTAAGAACATGAACAATATGAAATACATTATGGATCCTACATAGTTTACGAGGTTTACGAAGTTCTGCAAGTTCACAAGCTAAGTTTCTTATCATAAGTTACCTAGTTTTGGGTCTAACTCTAACAAAGATTTATTGTCTCCTTGGAATTGGAGTTTTGACCTTTTTAAAGCAGTCCAATGTTTTCACCTATTTTATGTCTTTTTCATATTACCATTTGTTGTTTTAATTATGTTTTCCATTTCTTCGATATTCTCATTATTATACCATTTTTTGCGAACTAAATTTGACCATAATAAATGATCCTAGTGGATATTAGTGGCCACCCACCTCTTCCACTGACTCAACATGGATCTCCATATGGGTAGTCTTGTTATGATTTTATGGGATTTTCTGAGTCCTAAACTTCCAAGTCCATTTTGAGGCCCTTAACGATATTTTTAGACAAGTGACGTCGTCCTAGATATAGCTTTGGAAAATCCAAGCAAATTTTTTTGTTGTTGTCCTTAGTTAGAGATTTCCAACGAGCTACTATGTCCACCAAATGGAGATTGTATGTGAAAGTTACACTCCAAAAACGTTGATGTAGAAAATAACACCCAACAATACATTTTGGCATTTCTCATCGAGATTATTTTCGACATGAAATGAGAGCAGAGATATAATAAGGAAATGTACATAGATGTATCGGATATCCAACAATATAACAAAAATATATCAGAGATGCAACCATAAACACACAAATACAATAATACACAATTTCTATTAATGAGCGAAAATGTACGAAGACTATAAAAATATAGAATGAAAGAGTCGCTACAATGGTGGTAGCTTATCTCTAAGAAGAGATGCGAAGGATACTCACATTCACAATAAGATGATTTGCAATGAGGCTCTAAAGTCCTTTTTAACATAAAGAAAATCAAAAACCCTAACCCTAGAAGATGAAAAGCCAACAATTTTGTGGACCCCATTTTGGGTAGTTTGGTGTATCAACTTCTCGGGGATGTAACTTTGGCATACGATCTTCGTTTGGGGAGAACAATATATCATTGGAAATTTCTACCCGAGGACTACACATGTTTCCATCAAACTCTAACTTTGATCACAATTTGACTATGGCGAGCCCAAGAAACGTTGTTTAAGGCCTCAAAGCATCCCTCGAAGTTTGGGACTCGAAAACTAAGAACAAAACTAGCAAATTGAAATTGTCAAAATGAGCTAGTTGGAATAGGTGGGTAGCCACCAATATCCACCTAGGTGGGTAGCCACCAATATCCACCTAGATCAATCCTCCCTCCTTAGGAAGAAATGGTCTCCATTGCGTTGAGTTCTCGGGGGAGATGAGAAAGCAATTTTTGTCATTGAATCTTGGTGTGTTGCTTGTCGTGTTGGAGACATCGCACTGCTAGGTTTGTGGAAGGATGTCACGAAGCTGTTGCTGGCAGGGTTGAATATGTTCAACCATTCGAGCTACATGAGATGTCTGTGTGCAGAAGGAATTTTTTCTCTTTGCTGCAGCCTTGTCGACCCACGTTTGTTGGATATAAGGTGATTGGGCTGAGGTTGTAGTGGTTGCAGTATCCTTTTGTTCACCTTTTGAACAGATTGTGAAGAAGATGAATTTTGTAGTATGAGATACTACCTTACAACATTGTTTAGGTGGAATAGTAGTCGGAATTACATATGGTATTCTATAGAGATGACCCCTCAGAGTAATAATGACACTATGGGGTCCAGACTCATAAACAACATGGCGCTTCCACATATATGGTTGGCCTAAGAGAACATCAAATACATCCAGAGGAGAAACATCACATAATACCTCATCCTTGAAGGGTCGGATGCCATATGACAATCGAGATTGTTGGATGAAATGAAGATATCATCCCTGGCGAAGCCACCCAATGTTGTATGGTTGCAGTGTGGTGTTGTCAACAATCCCAACTATTTGACAACCTCTGCTAAGATGAGGTTCTTATGGATTCCACTATCAACAAAAAAATGCAGCGGGGTCCCCTTCACCCACATCTTTGAATGAAAAAGGTGCTCCCGCTCTTCAGGATCTGTTGGTTCTTCTGTTTGAATTTCGATGGTTGCAACAATAGCAATGGGATCTGCGTCAATGATTTGTCTTCTATCAGTATTTTATGAATCAGATTATGAATTAGGTTTTGCCTCCTTGTCTTTTATCTTGACCACCAATGAATGTTCTGAGCGACATTCATCTGTGTTGTGCCAGGGGATTTTGTGGAAATCACACCATTTTCCGGTGTCCTTGTTCATCTTTATGTGATCCTTCTTCTCTTATGGCTTGGAATGGTTTTCGGGATGTGGTTTTTAGGGTTGTTTTTATCATACTTTTGTTGTTGTGTATTGACAGACCCAAAATCCCGCTTGTTCTGGTGCATAACTTTTTTCTCGATTTTAACAGCATATCAATAAGAAATACTGAGTGATGAGATGTACAGAAAATCCATTTCAGTTTGAATGTATCTGTTTAGAGCCTCGTAGTATTTCAGAACCAAATGTCGCTCAGAGTCATTGATATCCATCTTTGTGCGCAAGGTATGGAAGGTATTGGTGAAATTAAAAAATTCATGGCCCCTCTCTTGCCACAGTGTGGTCCATCTCATGTACTGGTCCTCATAGTTCCAATAGGGTACTATTTTTCCTTTACCACATCCACAAAAAAATCCCAAGTGGGCTCGACCCCATATATTCTAGACTCCTTTGTGGAAATTTGCTCCCAGTAAGGTTCCCACCAATGTTTGACATGGGGGAGAGCCTTAAGTAGTGTGAAGGTGATATTTTCCCTATCAGAGAAATTAGGGACAAAGAAATAAACTTCTAGCAGATTTAACCATTTTTCCAGGGCATCCGCATCTATCTGTCGTTCAAATATGAGAGTATCAAAATTAACTTGTAGCTTGAAAGGAGAGGTTCCCCCAAAGTGGCCACTTGATGAATATGGGCATGTTGTTATTGATATGCATTGAAGGATGTGGAAAAAATTCTCCATCATTTCGTCCCTCTCTCGCGTGAGAGCTTGCTCAAGCAACAGATTGATAGAATCGGTTGCTCTATTGTTTTTATTTTCTTCCACCATTGAGGGATTCTTAGGTGTGAGAGAGTGATTGTCCTCAAGAGAGACAACCTCGAGAGCCAACTTGCTATACTCGGACCTCGTCACGGACATGCACTGAAAAAAAAGATCAAGAGAAACCTCCTCTGATACCACTAATCCAGATTATTTTTGGCACAAAATGAGAGCGAATATATAATAAATAAATGTACATATATCTATTGAATATCCAACAATATAATATAAATATACCAGAGATGAAATCATAAACACAAAGATATAGTAATACACAATTTCTCTTAATGAGAATAAATGTACAAAGACTGTAAAATTACAGAGTGAAAGACTCGCTAGAATGGTGGTAGCTTATCTCTGAGACGAGATCTCATGGCTACTCGGATTCACAATAGACCTTCCTAGGAGCCTGTTTGTAGGATCTACAGACCTGGCATCTTCATCTTCTCAAGTTTCTATGGATTTTTCCTCATGTACGTTCCCTATTATACTATTATCCCGTGTACATATGTGCCTTGTTCCACTACATCCTACATACACCTCAAAAACTAGGGATTTTTCAGTATTTTTCTTAATTCCAAAACTTTCACCGTCAACCCTTCATGCTACCTCAGAATTGCACCACTTCATATGTATCAATGAGTACCTGCAATAAACCTTACACAATAATAGATATTCAATGTGTTCAATAGGTGTTAATATGAAATCCCTACTATGTTATTTATACTTCCATGTAGCTTCCTCAAGGGGTTACCTTCTAACCAACTTAACCCAATTTCTTTCTTTTAGGGCTAACCCACTTCTAACCACTTGTCCACTTCTAACCCACTTTGATACAAATAGTAAATTGTCCACTTCCAGTTGCAACTAATTTATTTTTAATTATTTCCTTATTGTAACAACTTAACCCATGATTAACTCCTAGTTTCACTCACTTGACTAGTCAACTTCTTCTAGGAGCTTCTAGAATAATTTTGACTTCTTTGACCTTCTGGATAACTCATGAGGATTCTCCAACTTCACAAGGCAATAATGCTCTAACCGTGAGGAGTTATGTGACACTCCACATATCACCAGAAATGGCATGACATGTACTATCCATCTAGAATAGTCTTACCTACAAATATATTAAACTTCATACCATTATACATTAATCAAATTGAATTCCCTTAACCATATTGTTGGATCTACTAGAACTTTCTATCGGACTTGATTCAAAGTTTGACATCAATGAAAACCAACCCAATTAATCAACATTAAATGGGGTTTCAAAACCTTATCCACAAGCCATACATTGCAAAGCCCTCCTATTAATGAAGTATACAAAATGGCATTTGGGTCATGTGTTTCCTTAGCATAAAATATTGTTTGATATTCATATTACATAGAGATTATATAAGAGTGACATAGGCAACAACAATGGGGTTTCTCATTCCATCAAATAGATCCCATGCATCCTCTAAATGATTATCAATCCAGACCGCCTTGATGAGGATGTTATAAAACTATGATGAGGGTTGTATTCTCAGCAATGAATACAACCCGAGATTTTCCAATAGAACACCTTTGCCTTATATATGTGTATCAAACAAGAACATAATCTTTCATCTACAATTTCTATGCTCTAGTAATATGCGTCGCTATGACATCCAAATTGAATCTGCGACTCTAAAGTTTCCACTGAATGGGGGAATTGCATCACCTGACAAAATGTCATTAGTCGATACTCGATTTCTAAAATCCAAGCGTCAATGTGACATTTAATGTCATGCCTCGAGATATCATGAAAACTCAAATCATTCCTATATTGAGCCAGAAAGGGATTTTAAGCCTAACATCCAATAATAACCTAAATATCACAAATTACCCTAAGTTTTGAGTTATTTCATAATCATCACTATTAAATACGCGGTTGCAATATCTCAACCTTAATATAACAAGTAGATTCAAAATTCCCCTATTTTTAAGGTTTTTGAAGGGCTAAAATTACCTAGACAAATCTACGGAGATCAAAATATTTTCTGCAAACAAAATTTCCTCAAAATTTTTATAAAAGGATCATTTTTACCAATATTCATCCAAATATAACATTTATGAGCAAAACTATAAACAAAATTCAATGAAAATTCAAAGAAAAATCAATCTTTTACTCTGCAGACACCTACGCGTGCAATCTACTATGGCTTCAAATGATAAAATGGCGATATTTTCATAGAACGAGGATTAATTGTTCGACTTGTCGAATTTTTTTCAATTTCACCAACTCAAATCAAAACAAATAGAATTGGTTAAGCGTGTCATTGGGGGTGGTCTCATACAAATATTGAAGCATATCAATACGTTTAGCACCGAGTAATTCATTGAGAAGAGTGTTGAAAGACCTAATGGTGGGTTTATCGTACCCCAATAGTGGGTTATTGTTTTTATCTGATTGAAGAATCGACTGGTGTGTTTAGAAAAGAGCATTTCCTAAAAAAAATAGGATGGTATACATGGTATCATGAGACAAGTTTCCAAGGAAGCCATTCTTACATCTCAAACAACGCAGTAGTGAAGATCATGCCTACATCTGAAAGAACTTAGGAAACAAAGAAGGAATGAGATTTTGTTTCTAGGTAAAGAAATTCTATAAATAAGAAATTTTATAAATGCATATTTACTTTGAATCTAGACGGAGTAGGAAATGCACTGATCCTAATTTTTTTTAACTGTATTAAATGAAATATTGAACCATCATAAAGTCTACAAAGTGGGTGAAAATTTCACTAACAAAAAAATGTGTAAAAAAACATTGCATCGAAACATACCTAGATAGGAACAAACAACACAACAACGTAAAGAAGGGATACGTAAAGAAGTGTGAATAATGAAGGTTGTTTGAATGCATAGTGACGCTCCAAATGGAAAACAATCGAGCAGTGTGCAAGGGAGTGGGAGGTGGTAGCCAATGTTGCAGAGTTGTAGCGAGGTAGAAGATGTTTCTCAGATTCCATTTATACTTACATATTGTGCATAGTGACTCTATTAAATGCAGAAGCTCAGATCATATCAATATATAATTTGACTAATCATATAATTTAGATTTATCCATATTGTAAATCAATTTTAATACACTAAAAAAAATAGGTAAATCATATTTCCCTCCACCATGGTGATTAAGTGACATCAATGTAGGATGGGCCAATAAAATAAAAAATTAGGTATACAATTAAAAAAAAAATTTAATAAATAATATTAAAAAACATGAAAAAAACTATCTTAAAACTATTAGAAAACTATCTGAATAAAATTACAAAATTAACCAATTAATACACATAATGCACTCGTTAATAGGTAGTCAACGATGGTTGAATGCAAGGCAAAATCTAGATTCCATGCCTTCACCTAAGACGGGGACTAATAAGAGGCCTTGCGGTTTGCCAATGAAAACTATTGGTCTTTAAGGGCCAAATTCAATAATGACATTACATCATGTGCATACACGATGAAGGGGAGGAGATGAATTAAGTAAAAATCAGAAATGGTAAACCCCTCCATGATATTACTACTATGAATGAAACTTTACATTATGTAAGGTTTTTAGGATATGAGGGTCTATTTTCCTATTTTAAAATCCTTCATTAAATGTATGGACACATCACATAATAATTATTATAAAGGAAGAAAAGCCCATACATATTGTAAATGAATTATATTTATAGTATATAAATACATGTTGATAACAAAATGAGGATAATAAATCAATATTCAATTTATCTAATAATAGTGAATACGATGTTATTCTTTATATTCATTTAAATTAAATTACAAGTGATTAAATTACAAGTGAAGGGACTTATCTTTGATAATGTTTGGTTCGAGATCATGAAGAGTCATTGTGAAATAATAGTGAATAAGATGTTATTCTTTATATTCATTTAAATTAAATTACAAGTGAAGGGACTTATCTTTGATAATGTTTGGTTCTGGATCATGAAGAGTCATTGTGAAATAATAGTGAATACGATGTTATTCTTTATATTTGTTTAAATTAAATTACAAGTGAAAGGACTTATCTTTGATGATGTTTGGTTTGGGATCATGAAGAGTCATTGTGAGAGATCTAACTTGCTTCATTCAAATAAAGAAAATTTATATTGATCCCTAATTTACCTCACATATACCATCCAAATAAAGAGAACTTATATTCATCCCTAAGTTACCTCACATATAACATCCAAATAAAGAAAACTTATATTGATTCCTAAGTTACCTCACATATAACATTGGCCAAGTTCATGCTCCTATATCAAGATATCAAGTATTATCACTTATCATGAGCACATCTCCAAATTTCCTCCCATGCTCAAGGAAATGGAAAAATTTCAAATCAATACTAGATAGAAGAGTTCCATAAGAAAAAGTAATCACCCTTTGTGTTTCCACATCATAATTCTCACTTATTAAAAGAAATAATCACTTTTAACTTTTTTACACATTGAAGTTTTTACATATTATTCTTATTTTAAAGAATTATTATTTTGTTTATATCATAGGAAAATTGGTGCGTGAGAAACTTGGTTTTGTATTCATGTATATACATGGATGAATGCCCATATTTATATATGTTGTGAACTATGTATATGTGAAGCAACATAGAGAAACATTTGTGAATTCTTGCTAGCACTCATTGTTCTATTCACTCATAGCCTTACATGGAAGCTATGACATCTCTCGATTAAGTTAGATTTCTTTGATATGCCAAGGAATTGAAGCTATTTTTGTTCTTGGTGTTTTCGTTTAAATACAAGGCTTTATATTTTTTCTTTGGTAGAACTACAAGAATTATATGAGGACTATATGCTTTTGGTTATGATAGGACTAACATATTATTGGAGAGGGTTGTTTAAGAATGATTAATACAATGAATTTTTAAAGCCACTAAAGTTTTTTTTGAGTATTAGATACTTTGGGAGGTTGGTGGACTTGTAGACACCTTCTTTTTTATGAAGATCGTATTATTCAACATTTTTGTAAGGGAGCAAGATACACCTTCAAGAAAGCTTGTAAGATATGAAAAAATCATCCTAAAGAACCGAGAGACCCTTAATCGGTCTCAGGGTAGTGCCTTAAACCTTGGAGATATAGAAAACCTTTGAGAAACCCTTGAAATTGGCTAAGTCCCAATTTTGGACATTTACCCGGTGGAAAACCCATTGTCTTAATCGAGATGACTCGCAACCATCGATTCAACGTATCGGTTAGATCTAAACCATTGGTGGGATGGTGCCACCATCATAGTGAGCATGTGAGAGGTTATATTGGGACTCTGATGAGGGAAACTCCGAGTCGATGAGGACCGTTGATCTATAGAAGAGTGACCAACATGAGTTCTATACCATTGGATCCTATTATGAGATTGTCGTAAGAAGGGTCATCGGAGGTTCAGAAGGAGGGATGATATAGGAGTACGACAACTGGAACCTAGAGGACATTAGATCTATCGAGAGGTATCTTGTGAGATCCCAGTCGTTCGATCTAACATGGTTCAACCTGAACATATGTTACATAGAAATCTAACCACCGTGTGGTTGAATTATCCCAACAAACCTAGATTGTTAGATAGTGAGAATTGCTAGAGATATTACACACTCACCTAGAATTATTTTCCTAAGTTTGATAGTCCAATGTTGAGAAAGATTCCTTAGATGAGAATATTCTCTCTAGATAATTTTTCCCTATAAAATAGGGCATTTGTCTTCAGTTCAGAGTCAATGACACTCAGTTAGACTAGTGGAAGTCACTCATGCATGAAAACCTCAGTTTTATCACCATCAGTTACATGTGTCTCTCTCACTTCCTCACATGTGTCTCAGTTAACTCATGATTGCATGGATCAGTTAACCAGGACTAGGTGGTAATTCACTCCACTGTCTATTAGTGAGTGTCTAGATCTCTCTAGATCACTACTATGGAGCATTAGTTACTCATGTAGTCTATATCTATTTTAAATTATTCACTCTTTGAGTGTGGAATACAGTTAATGAGAATTATTCCATTCTTTCTCTCCTGCTTCTCTTTTCTCATATTTTTTTTTGCCAATTTTCCATGTCGATGGTTGGCTAAATCTATTATGTGCAGGTTCAACACATTTATATGGTATAAAATCCGAAGGACTGCTAGGAAAAAGACACGCAAGACTCTTTTTGCAAGTATTAAATATTGAAGAACGCAGAAAAGATGGATTATTCACCAACAATACTTTTGATGCCTCATAACTATTTGGAGTGGAAGCCAAAAATTCTTCTTCATCTCAAATGGAGAGGCTTGTACCGAATAAATATGGAAATGGAAGTAGAGATTGATTTCTCTCATGATAAAAATGACTTTCTCAATAGACAAGACATGGTCACAAGATGTATCTACTTGTTTATTTCTCCTTAAATTCTCCACCAAGTTATGATGTATCACAAGACTTTAGTCCAAATGAATTATGGACCATATTGGAGGTTCGATTCGGGAATAAATAATATTGTGAAGATTTCATGCACGAGGTTGAATAGATAGAGTCGGAAGAGAAGCCATGAGAAGATCAAGCATTTTATTCTAAAGAGTCTTCTACACAAGTATTTGCACAAATTTGTATTCCATTAATTGCAAATTTTGTCTACTCCATTTCATATTTGTTTTATGAATTTCATGTGGAAGATGTATTGCATGCATCTCAGAGGTCACATGAAGACATATTTCCACGAGTCATGCATGTATCTCAAGAGCAACATGCATGCACCATGCATGCATCTCAGGAGACAAAAAGGGAGCCACACACATCAGATTTGATTCTCATATTTTATGATAAAAAATTACAGAAATAAATTTCAATATTTGAATTCCTCTCAGAAAAATATCCAATTTCAAAAAACAAATCTTCCGAAATAGATTTCAGGAAGTGAAGTTATGATCATTTTAAAATCAACAAAATTTTAGCATTTTTCCCGAAACGACCGCACGGTTTTCAAAGTTTCATCCAAACTTTATTTGGATCTTATTCATTAAAAGAGGAGAAAGTGGATATGTTTGGAAATATCAATGGCACATCTACTTCATCAGATCCATGCAGACATCTGCATCTTCAAAACAATCTTCAACGAGCATAAACTTGCACAGTTGCGAGGTCTTCTTGGATTAAAGCACATGGTTTCTTAGCAACTTCTTTTTGTTCCTTGTCATTTTTATTTTTTT
>ML778961.1:309424-321630 GCA_009831015.1 Picea engelmannii
TGGTGGCTTTTTGTTTTTTCAAGGCCCCCAATGAATGCACCAGGCATTGACTCTCGATCGAATTGTTTCTTTATATATATATCAGTTCATTTGCTGTGCTTACAAACATTTCTGGAGCGTCCGGTGTGTCTTTCTTTACAAACGTGTTATTTTTTAAACGCTGCGGTACAGTAAACGTGTTAATGTTATTCTTTAAACTTTTGGAAATATGAACGGACGGGAACAGAAACGGCTGGGAGGTGGATTGGGAGGTGGATTGTATGTAAAAAAAGTGGCTAAATTATCTGGTAATTAAACGTGGTTCAGAAAATGAAACGCTCCATTTTGTAACAAAATTTTAATTGTTGTTAATCACTCAGACGTGGCAATCAGCTAGCCACCATAGTAAATTTTAAATATGATCAAGTAAAAGTAAAAAAATAAACATGTAAACTGATGCCTTTATAATAGTGAGGAAGTTAGTGGTTGAAATCTCAACCATTGATTTATTGGGACGACTAAGAATATTCCATCTATATTTAATCTTGTCCATACAAAACTGATTAAACACTAAAACCCTATTAAATGTGCCCATTGTCAATAGGTATACGCCTTTCGGCGTAATAATATGTATAATTTGAAATGAAAAAATATATAATATGTATAATTTGAAATGAAAAAATATATAATATATATAAGTTTAATTGTTAAAAACATATATTTTCTAGTTTAATATGTGTGAAATAAGAATTCATATTTTCTTATAAAATATTTAAATATTAAAAATAATAAATTTATACTTAATATTAAAAATAAAAACATTTAAATATTAAAAATAATAAATTTACACTTAATTAAGTTGAAATGAGTACACCTATTGATTATGGGCACATTTAATAGGTTTTTAGTGCTTAATCAATTGTTAAGCTGAAAGACGTACATCTATTGACCATGGACACATTTAATAGGTTTTTAGTGCTTAATCAATTTTATATGGACAAGATTAAATATTGATGGAATATTCTTAGTAGTCCCAATAAATCAATGTTTGTGATTCCAACCACTAACTTCCTCACTATTATAAAGACATCAATTTACATGTTTATTTTTTTACTTTTACTTAATTATATTTAAAATTTACTATGATGGCTAGCTGATTGCCATGTATGAGTGATTAGGGTTTCATTTTCTAGGCCAACCTAAACTTTTGGCCTTCACCAGCCACGTTCTGAACACACTGCCTCCTTTCAGCCAACTCTTTCAGACTCCTTCAGTCCACCTCTGAGTGGTTTCTCTTTCCCTATAGTTCAAGTTTTGCAAGCCGTCCTTTCAACGTTCACCAACCACGAATTCAAATTTGTGACTATGCTAGTAATAACAAAAGTGAACTTGTGCACAGAGTTTGGGAGAAGGGAATACCTAGTACAAAACATATGTGTTGAAGTATAGTCATAGTACACGACATCTAGAGTCATAGTCGATCAACTCTGACAAATCACAAGATAAGACATTTGACACGACTTACGAGAGACGATTAGGTTTACTCAAACCTTTGTTGTAGACATATTCACGATTCAACGGTGGGTTGAGTCCCCACCTTGTAGGAGAGCCTGCCCCCACCACAAGATGTGGATCCACGTGGCATGTCGGATAACCTTATCTACTTTCAATATATTTAAATAGTTTGCGATTGCATTTGTCTAGCTCCACGCCATTTAATCACGTTTGTCATGTCTAAATGTAACAACGTCTAAATGTAATAACGCTAGTTCTAGTTGAAAAATTACTTAACTATTTGGAAGTCTTTAGCTGTTTTTTTTTAATAATTTATAAATGGGTTGAAATTATCTAAAATGACCTTAGGATTTTGCAATTCCAATTTCCAAAATGTGTAATTAACAAAAAAAAATAAATTGTTTTTTTCAAATTTATATAAGAAAATATTGATTTGGTGTTTGAAGAAATTAAAAGACACACCAAATCATGGTCAGGTGTTTAAAAAGTTTGATTAAAAACATTTATAATGACTCATTTCTACTTGTTTATGCTAGAATCTATTGAAACACCCAAACAAAGTTCCTATACATATAGATAAATAGATTAGTGTAGGTGTCTTTCTTTATCTATTTGTTTGTGGTAAATGATCTAGGAATAGAGTCAAAAACATGTTTTTTTAGGTGTTGGAGCAATGTTTCAATGAGACAGAGTCAATGTCACTTCAAAATAGGATCTAGATGATCTAGCTACAAAAATTCAAAATCGAGTTGACCAAAGGTTAATGGATGCTATTGAAATCCAATCTAATACTTGTGTGTTGGAATAAAGTCATTTCATGGACTGCCTTGTTTTCTCACCATTGTCTAAGTAAAGTAGGCGTATGTCAATTGTATATGCTAGTCCATTCATAACATTTTCAAGGGGTAACATTGTGATAGAAACTTGCAAAAATATATGAATTGCAGTGACAACTAGTGCTTCCTTATTAGGTGGATCCTCATTGGAATTAGAGACCTCACTTGTTGTTTTGGAAAATCTAACTCAGTTGCACTAAGGATTTTCTTAGTTTTATCTGATCCACACTCTCTTCCACATCCATGTCATTAGCGCAAAGAGATCTTTTGCAGTTAAAATCTAAAAATTATGGGTTATCTCCTTTAAAATATAAATTCCCATATTTCAATATGTGTGGCCATATAGACAACACAATTTGGCCAGGATAAAGATGACCCTGAAAATTCTTTGCTAAATAGAGGCTATATGTTGAAGGTAGCATGGCGAGATACCTTGACTAATACAAACATGCTTCAGATTTGGAAATTGCTTCTTAAGAAAAGGAATGGACAATATTTTTGTTGGAAAACAAAATTGCATATTGTGACTAGTGTAAAACTTCTAAGCATTGGAAGCAAGTGTTTTAAGTAAACACTAGACAAAACACCCCACTTCCAACAATGTTGGTTTGAATGCCTTGCACAACAAGGATTATTAGCTTGTGCAAAATGAAGGTGTCTACAAGATATAGTCCATATTGTTTCCAACACAAGGAAGGGTAGAATCTATTAAACTTAGAACTATCTCTAACAACTAGAACAACCTAAATCGATGGATTTTAATATTCTTAAAATTTGAGATGATCCAGATTTATGAGGGAACGAGATGAAACATAGAAATATGACAAAAAAAGAGAGATATTGTAATACAATGGTGGCATCTTATCTCTGAGAAGAGATGTGACAGTTTGTCACATTCGCAAGAAGATGATTACAATGAGGCAAGAAAGGCATTTTAACATAAAGCATCAATGAGAAAAAACTAAACATTCAAAAACCTAACCCCAAAAGATGAAACACCAAAAGGTATATGTTCCTTGGTGTGGTTAGTTGATACGTCAACTTCCTAAGGACGTTACATTTTTCATACAATATTTGTTTGGGGCGCTTAGTAGCTCATCAGAAAAGTCTAGCTAAGAAGTTCACATTATGAATGGCCCAGTTAAAAGCCTTTAGCTATAGAATTGGTTATTTCGAGCCAAAATAAATTTCGTGTAGGGCCTAAAATGTCCCCGAAAGTTCAGGACCTGAAAAACTGTAGAAAAACTAGCAAGAGGGAAACTATATTTTGAGCCAGTGGAATAGGTGGGCAGCCACCAATGTCCACATGGATTAGTCCTCCCTTTGTGGGAGGAAATTGTCTCCATTTCGTTGAGTTCCCCCATCAAATGGAGAAACTTATGTTGAACTTCATGCTTGGTGATCCACTTTCCTTGGTGTAGTAGTTTCCCTGCTTTGACAACTCAATTGAGTTGGATCTTATGTTAGTGGGTTCCCTTAACCCGTGTGTCCATGATTTGATCAATGTTTTCCTATTCCATGTAGTCAGGGTTGATCTGTGTAGGTTCTCTTCATGCACTTCTGCCTCATGAAACACATAAAATTCGGCCACATTGAATATTGGAGAAATATCAAAATCTTATGGCAATTCTAGCTTATATGAATTATAAAAAATCCTTCTCAACATTCGACATAGTCTAATTTTGTTTTAATTTAGTTTACTGTGCGTACCTATGGGAAATATTTATTTCCTCAAGTGTGCCATTACTAGCTCTCCTTCTTCAAAAACCTTTTGTCTTCTTCATAAATATGATCCATGTTTATATTTGACATTTCTTTGTTGCAAATTTCTCTTAATATTCTCATGCATTTCATGTATACTCTTTGTAAACTAACTTGCATAAAAAATCCTTTTGTCCTCCATATTTGGTAATTTAAGAAAATAAACAACTCCTTTTGGTGACCTACCATAAAAAATATGAAATGGACTCTTTACCACGGATCTGTTAACACAATCATTATAAGAGAATTCATCCAGTGCCAAGATCCAATCCTATTGTCCTGGCTTCTCCCCACTCAAACTCCTTAAAAATATTTGAAGACTCTGGTTCACCACCTTGGTCTGTCCATCCATTTGAGGATGGTATGCAAAACTATACAACAATTTTGAACCTATATTTTTCCAAATTATCCTCCAAAAATGTCCAATAAATTTCATATCTCTGTCAAAAGTGATACTTCTTGGAAGTCCATGTAATATCATAATCTCTCTGAAAAATAAAACAACCACTTTAGTAGCATCATTGGTTTTATTGCATGGAATTAAATGTTCCATCTTTTAAAATATGTCCACTAAATAAATCACACAATCATGACCACTCTGCATCCTGGGCAGTCCCAAAACAAAGTCCATACTTATATCTTCCCATGGCCTATCAGGTATAGGTAGTGGTGTACACAATATGGTGTTTTGACTCTTTCATTTTTCAAGTTGGAAAATTCTGCAACACTCAACATACTTTTTAACATCCTTGTTGATGCAAGGCCAAAAATATATTTCCTTCACTAGCGTTGTGGTTTTATCACTACCAAAATGTCAACCCAAACCTCCGCTATGAAACTCTTTAACAATATTCATCCACAATGAACTATGTGGAATGTATAACCTTTGGTTCTTGAACAAGAAACCTTATTGAATATGAAAATCGAAATATATTGTCCTATCAATTCTCCAAGGTGCTTTGCATGCTTTCCAAGCCTTTGCAAAATATGCATCTTTTTCATACAAGTATTTCATACATTCCAAGCCAATAAATTCTTCTCACAAAGTATTTGGAATCATTATTCTCCTACTTTGTGCATCTACAACTTTATTCGACTTTCTAGACTTGCGCTTCAAAACAAATGAGTAACTTCACAAAAAATCTACCCATTTTGAATGCTTTTGATTTAACTTACCTTGGTTATTGATGTACTGAAATTCCTTATGATAAGTAAATAAGACAAAATCCTTCATTAGAAATTAATGTCACTGTTTCTTCAAAGCTTGTACAATCGCATAAAATTATTGATCATAAACAAAGTATTTTTCCATAGCATCATTGAGTTTATCGTTGAAGAATGTAATCAATATTCCTTCTTGGCTCAAAATTGTTCCAATCGTTAATACACTTGCATCACGTTCCACTTGAAACACTTTATGGAAATCTAGAAGTGCCAAAACTGGTTGTTTAGTCACCTTTTTTGTAAGGTACCAAATCTATTATAATAGAAGAAAATAGAAATATTGCAGAGCATAGCAATGGAACAATGAAATAAATGAAACATGTAACATCCCAATTTTAACCCTTATGAACTATAATGTACTATGTAATTGTGACTTAGGTTGGTGAGTCGGTAAAGTCGAAAAGGGGCCAGAGAGCCTAGGAAATGTAACACTTCATATACTTTAATAAAGTCCGCTGGTTGTTGCATGACAAACAAGGACAAAAGATATAGGGGGCTATGATTCTATGAGAGAGGGGGATTCAGGGGCTAAGTCTTTTTATTATTATTTTATTTACCCATAATTGATTTTATGGAGAAAAGGGGTTACATGAGCTTCTTGGGGGAGGTCATGTGGTTCTTGATTTCTAATTTATTATATAAACCCGTCTTTGGTTTGGATGGGGGGTTCACTTGTTCTTATTCATTCGTTGTTACATCTTTTACACTCTTCATTTTTGGGAGCCTCACTCTTGCTACATTCGTATGCTCTTGGTCTGATCATGGATATGAATGGCTTTGTGAGGGTGGCTTGGGGTGAAGTTAGGGGATCGTTCTTCCCCTAGTTCGTCTTCTTCCCCTTGTTCTCTTGTTCTTATTCCTCTTCACTCACTACTGCTAGTTCGTGTGCTCTTGGGATGAGCATGGAAATGAATGGAAGGAAGAGGAGAGCCATCGTTGAATGTCTGTAATGATTTACTGATCATTTCAGGAGGGAATGGATGCATGTGTGCATGAGCTTGATTGTAGTTCAGATAGAACTGTCCACAACTATGAATCCTAAGAGTCCCAACATGGAGATCCTTGACTAGAAGCATTGGAGCCCTAGAAAGAGATAGACATCTTGAGGGACTGCGTGGAAGAGAAGGGGGTCCATTCTATTGGGTTATGCAGGCTGGGTAGAAGAGAGTTGGGTACCTTGGATTGTTGTGAGTGAAAAAAGGCCTATGATATCTTGAGTGCTGAAAGATCTGTTAGTATGAGATTGATGGCAGTTTGGATGGAATTGTCCACAACTGAGAGTCCTTGGAGTTTCCAATAGGGATATTTTTTGACCAATAGAAATGGATCTCTGGAGAGAAATGGAACAACCTCAGGGACTGCATGGCAGAGAAAGGTGTTCATTTCTTAGGGTTGTGTAGGTTGAGGGGGAAAGAGAGCTGGAAATTAGGATTTGTTGTGAGGTTGGGAAACATGAGAGCTACTTAGCCAATTGTTGTGTGTTTAGACTTGGCCTAGGACCTGTCCTTGTGGATTCATAGACTTGACTCAGGGGTGACTTGTTGTTGAGAGTAAATGAACAGTCGTGTATATGGTTGGGAGGAACGTCCTTGGTTTGCAGCCAGTTGGTGAATGTTTACTTGCAAAGATAAGTGCTCTCTATGTTTTTTGTGTAATGTTTATTTCTGTTGTGTATTTAATTATCTCTTAGATATGTATTTTTAATGTGCCCATCTGCTGGCTATTTTTTGTGCATGGCACATTGTTTATCTCTTTTATGTTTTGGCATGGATCTTGATTAATGCATGTGGTTCTTTCATGCTTGTTTTCGGATTGAATGTTGTTAGAATTCAAGATCTGTGTAGAGAGTTGAGTCTTGGTATTGAAGCGTGCCCCGCTTGCTAGTGGTTGGGTGTGTTGTAGCCTGTTTAAGTGGAATAACCCGGCATGAGAGTGGTTGGGTATGTTACAGTTTGGTATCAGAGATGATGGTTGAAACGTCGGGCCTGTATGGGCCGAATCTGTTGGTTAGAGTCTCGTGGTTGAGATCGATTTATGACCTTGAAGTCGTAAAGCTTAGGAGGAATGGTGTTGCAAAGTCCGCGTAGAAGCTAGAATGTCAGAGATCCTTTGTAAGGTATCGAAGGATTTTGATCATTGGATCGAAGGGCCGGTGAGTAGGATCCGTCCAATGAAGGAAAAACCAGAGGTTCGGAAAGGTTAAGTTCCAGTCATCAAATCTAGATTGTTGATCGTCAGCCGTCGATTGAGGCCAAGCGTGAAGGGTAATACTTCGTAACTTTATCGCTTCGACGATCTTGGTAGGAATGAAAATCTTGAACTGTCAAAGGTCGGAGTCCTAAAGTCTCATCGACCATTAGATGGAGCGGTGGATTTCGGGAGTGTTTAGGACTGTCAGATCTAGAAAGTATTTGGGAGTATGGGGGTCGTCTGGAGCGAGAAACCCTAAATTCCCGAAGTTTAGAGTTAATCCATACCATTCATTAAGGGCGACACATGTCGACAGATTGGCCAGTTCGGGAATTCGGAGTTCGAGAGAATCAGAGTGTGCTAGTGTGGAAACTCCCGAAGCCTGAAGTCCCGAAGCTCGAAGAGCCGAAGTGGTGGGGTATAATGATGTCACCTGGAGGTGATGTGGACCCTGAATGGTTAAGAAGTTTGGAAATTTGGAGTTCGGGAGATCTGAGGAATGGAAGCATAAAATCTTCCGAAGCCTGAAATTATGAAGTGACGTGGCTTGGTGACGTCACCTGGGATGACGTGGACACATGGGATGTGAGCCAGGAGTCAATGATTTTTGAACCTGTGGAAGATTTAAATGTCAGTTAGAATGTGACACATGGCACTCGCCTGATTGGGCCATGTGTCCGCTTCTAGTATTTCACCACGTCGCAATAGATCATGCAGTCTGGAGAATGGGCACTTCAGAGGAAAAAGATGTGGCATTTTGCATTGGGTCGAGAACTCCTGAAGGCCCGAAGGTTGTATTACATATCGATCATTGATTTGAGAAGGCATACAACAGTAGATATCATAGTCCAGATACTTGGTACTATGGGGGTTTCCAGGTTTCTACCAGTGAAATGTGTTGAAGCCCGAAGTTGCGAATGCATGAAGGTTGTCAATTTAGGATCCCTTTGGGACATTTCTCAACCATTAGATCAAGAAGTGGAAGGATGACATAATAACTTCGACAGATATCACTCTGGGGAGTTGAGTGACTCGATATTTAAAATGTCCCGAAGTAGTGAATTCACGTGGTCTGTTGATATAAGACCCTACGAGAGTTCTTGTGACCATTGGATCCAACAAAGGGAGAAGAGGTAAGTAATTTATAGGACAACACTCAATCTCTGACAAGATTCCCCAAAAATCATAGAAATCCAAGTACCCAACTCTTTTCTACCCAGCCTGAACCACCCAAGAGAATGGCCCCCACCCTCCTCTTCCATGCAGTCCCTCAGGCAATCCTTCTCCTTATAGATCTCTAGTGTAGCTGGTCCAGAATCTCCATGCTGGGACTCTCATGAATCACAGTTGTCAGCAAGGTTGGACATAGGCCACAACATTCCAAACATGAAGGCCTTGATTCACAACTGGATTACACCAACAATCTCCACAAGCAAAAAAATCGTGGTTTCTCTTCAGTAGTTCATATTCCTTTCTCCAAGCCATACGTGAATGAGGAAAGATGAGTGAGTGAAGGAATCAATGGAGTGCAGAATCCACGAGAGAGGATGAACAATGAAAAAATCGGGTGAATGAACGCATGATATGATGAGCAACAACACCAGAATGGGGACGAGAATGAGAGTGAGCGAATGACCAAAAACTATTGAGAGAATTAGCCAAGAAGTTTTCTTAACAAACTTCCTCCATTAGAAAAAATGGGTTATTTAAGAAATGAAATAAACACTTATCCCCTCAATCCCCCTCTCTTGTGGAATCATATCCCCCTATAACTCTATTCCTTGTCCGTCTAGCAGCCAACGATGTATTTATTATTAATAATGATCATAGATTACATTTATTAGGCACAATGGCCTTTTAATAATTGTTTAGGAACTCTAGCCTCTCAGTAATGTAAAAATAACTTATTTAATATGGGAGCTCAAAACCTGGGGTGTTACATCCCCTGCCCATTATTTTGGAACTGTCCTCAGTGCATATACAAAACATGAATCAAAATTCCAAAATTTATTCAAAAAGTTGTGGGTACTCTGCCTACATGGCATCTTCATTCTACCTAGGTAGCATCTTCAGGACCATAGCAGGTCCACTGAACTTTTACCAGCTCTATAACTTGATTTTGGAGCATTTTGACCTTTTTGTCCAATATTCACACTAGCTGGACCTAAAAGTCTCCCTCTGTCTCTACCTGAATCATATTCCAATCAATAACATGGTTAGGATCATGTACATATTTCTTTATCAAAGAGACATGAAATACATTATGCACTTTCATGGAAAGAGGCAATAAAAGCATGTATGGAACTGGCCCTATTCTATCCAACATCTCAAATGGACCACAGAATATGGTTGCCAGCTTTGTACAACTACCCAACTTCAAAGAGCTCTTCTTGGGATTTAATTTCAAAAGAACATGCTCCCCCACTTTAGATTCTCTTTTTGTCCTATGCTTATCTGCATAAAATTTATTTTTATCTTGAGCTGCCTTTAAATTCTTCTTAATCTTGACCATCTGGTCTTCCATATCCTTGAGCAATTATGGGCCAAGTACCACTCTATCTGCTGGGTTATCCTAGCTTACTGGAGTACTGCATTTTCTACCATACAAATCTTCAAATAGGATGATCTTCAATGAAGCTTGATACCCATTATTATAGGCAAACTCAACCAAGTGCAAGTAATCTTCCCACTTAGATGGATTATCCATCACATACATTCTTAACATGTCTTCAATTACTCAGTTGACCCTATTTATCTTCCCATCTCATTGTGGATAGTATGTTGTACTAAGGTTTAGATTTGTACCAAATCCTTTAAATAACCCCTTCCAGAAATTGAAAGTAAACTTTGTGTCTATTTGAGACAATTGTCCTAGGTATCCCATGCAACCTAGAGATTTCCTTCATGTAAATTTCTACAATATTACCTTCTGAATGAGTTTTTTTTACAGGAAGAAAATGATTATCCTTTGCCAATTTGTCAACCACTACCATGATTGAATCGTGTTGCCTTGTTGTCATTGGAAACTTTTTTATAAAACCAATGGTTGTCACTTCCCGTTTCTTCTTTGGGATTGGTAATGGATGTAGCAACCCCGTTGGTTTCCGATGCTCAAATTTTCAGGATTTGACTCATGATATGATGGTTCTCTATGTTGGCATGTTTTTATAGGAAGAGTGTGCTTGTCATTGATGGAAAGAACAACAAAGATGATGGAAAACATGAAAAGCGTAATCTTAGGGTGAGAAGCCTCAACAGTCGTCCGATCAAGAAATTGACTATGTTGATTGTCTAATATTATGGATGTCGATCATATGAGTGATCGTGGGCTTGAGGACCGTTGGAGGATCGTGACTGTTGGAGGATCGTGACTATTGGATATGTAAGCTAGATCAACGATAGGGATGAATTGCAAAGAGCGAAAGAAGAATTAAACAACTCGTTAGTTCTAATCCCACAATTGGTCTAGATCGTCAGATCTCATAAACCCAAATATCAATGATTGTGGTTGATCTAACAAATGATCATATTAAGTTTGATTAAGTCATGACCATTGGATGCGAAATTGCCATATCACTGACAGGGATAGATTGCGGAGATCGAAAGGAGAATAAAATATCGTGCTATTTTCAATACCGCAATTATTCAAGACCATCAGATCTTATAGCCTTGAATATCGATGATTGTGGTTGACTCACCAACAACGTACAACTTCAAATTGTGGATTTTTGGTGACGAGTTAAATAACTCACAATTTTTGGTTTCGTAACCATCCTTGATCATTGATCTGCTTCGAGTGTCTTTAGGATCGTTGGATCACTTTTAAGTGGAAGGACGGGATAAGCTAGAAGAGAAGCACTGAAGATAGATTGAGCCATCGATCTAAGAACATGATAGACGAACAACATTTGGTTCACGTCAAAATTTGCGAGGAGGTTACTGTTCGGGGAATCTCACTTCGGAAGAATTGGCAACTTGAAATTCGAATTACCCGAAGCCTGAAATCTAAAATGAATAAGGACCATTGGATCTGGAGAAAATGCGATGACCACTATATCAGGGAGAACCACGTCAACATACCATGTCTACAAGGAAATGTGGCATACCAATTTGGAAGACCATGTCATCAAGGACACATGGCGCAATCAGACAATGACAAGTGTCAAGTTGAATCGACACTTCAGGTACGTGCAAATCACAAATCTAAGTGACACATGGAAGCTACTCATCTCGTGACACGTCAACAAGTGAAGTAAGCAAGCTTCGTCACTCAGGGATATTTACTTCGAGAGTTTTATCACCAATAAATGTCAAAAGTCCCAAAGTCTCGAAGGACAAAGGTCTGAAGTCGGTCTCAGCCATTGATCTAAGGTACATTTCGGGATTTAGGACAACTGTTAGATCTAGGAGAACTACAGATCGTATCCATTGGATCTGAGCACTGAGGATCAATGTTCATTGGATCCAGAGATAAATGCATGAAGGTTAAGCCTTTGAATGAGTGCAAGAGAGAATAGTTGTCAAAATCCCAAAGTCCATCGTTGTTAAGAACCAAATATCAATATAGCATAGAAAAACCTCAGAAAAAGTACTCAACCCCTTGAAAAAGAGATAATTTCAGATAATAAGCCTCTTTGAGGGGGCAACCTCCTTTTACCCCACTTAAATGTTCAAGTACAAGATGATTCAAAATGAAAATGT
>ML778961.1:333991-383865 GCA_009831015.1 Picea engelmannii
CACGATCCTATGTGACAACCAGAGCTGCATAAAGATGACAAAGAATCATGTATTCCATGACAGGTCGAAGCACATAGAGATTCGCTATCATTACATCCGTGACATGGTGCAGAGAGGAGCCTTGAAGCTCCTGTATGTTAGCATGGATGAAAAGGTCGTTGATGTGTTAACCAAACCTCTATATCGTGTAAAGTTTGAACACTTTTCGAGATAAGCTTGGTATAGTATGAAAGGAACCTCCCTGAATGAGGGAGTATATATGATTCCTTGCTTCTGACCTTGTTGTTAGACGTAAAGAAAGATGATGTGTGTGTTCCTTGCTTCTGACCTCGTTGTTAGACATAAAGCAAGATGATTCCTTTCTTCTGACCTCGTTGTTAGATGTAAATAAAGATGATGTGTGTGTTCCTTGCTTCTGACCTCGCTGTTAGACGTAAAGCAAGATGATTCATTGCTTATGACCTTGCTGTTAGACGTAAAGCAAGATGATGTGTGTGTTCCTTGCTTCTGACCTTGCTGTTAGACGTAAAGAAAGATGATTCCTTGCTTCTAACCTCGCTTTTAGACGTAAATCAATATGACGTGTGTGTTCCTTGCTTCTTACCTCGCTGTTAGACGTAAAGAAAGATGATTCCTTACTTCTGACCTAGTTGTTAAACGTAAAGCAAGATGATGTGTTCCTTGCTTCTGACCTAGTTGTTAGACGTAAAGCAAGATGATGTGTTCCTTTCTTCTGACCTAGTTGTTATATGTAAAGCAAGATGATGTATACCTTGCTTCTGACCTAGTTGTTAGACATAAAGCAAGATGTGACTTGCACTGAGCTACCAGCTTAACAACTGTGACATAGAGCCAGTCTAGTACTATGATGGGCCAACCTAGTGCTATGATGAGGTATCATTTTTTATACTGATACATATTGATGCAGATGATGATGGCATTCTTTCGAGAATGACGATGCTACCGATGAAGAAAACTTCCGATGATTTATAGATGTGCCAACCAAGATGATATTGATGATGCTATCCTCCCACTTGATGTTGTTGATGATGTTGTCCTCTCTCTCTCGCATGATGCTGCTGAAGAATACCCTTCTTGTTAAGGGGGAGTGTTGAAATAATCTAACTTCAAAGACTCTTCTTATTATTATTGATATTTTATTCAGAGGATCAATCCCCATAGTGGATTGATCATGTCGGATATTGTAATAGGACCAAATCCCCTTTTTCGGATTGGTCAAAAGACAATTGTAATAGGTAGAATAATAAGTCGGCCCCAACAGTTAATTAAGAGACCCAAAAATATAATAAAGGTGGGTTTACCCACCCAGATTGAGAAGTCAGCCCTACCAATGAAGAGACACTTCACACGTGCCAGAACTTGTATAAATAAAGGAGGCTAGCACCTCATTTGAACATAACTCACTTGCTCAGTTTGAGAGACAAGTTCTGATCTGTTACTGGCAAAGGAGAGAGAGAGCGGTGCATATTTTGGAGAGGACTTTATGTTTTAGCAGAGAGATCTATTGGCATTGTATTGGCTATCTATGTTAAGGAAGTTTTCCTGGGTTTTCTTCCCCTAGAGGGTTTCCCAAGATAAATGTTGTGTCTCTTGTGAATGTCTATTTCTTAGTGATCTTGTTCTTATGTTCTTATTATCTATTGAAATGAAAAGAACTATAATAATGGCATAAACATTAACAAAAACACTACAGGAGAAAGTGAAGGAAGCTGTAATAAAACTCAAATCTGCCAAATAAAAAAAAAAATCCTTTTTGTTTATACATTCATCCTTGAATAGCTTCAATATTCAAGAGAGGTAGGATTTCTATTATATTGCTTGATTCTGAAGGTTTTTCTAGAGTCCTTACTGTCGTCGATTGACATTAACACCCAACTTTAAAGTTTCCAAATCGACGATATAAGAAACGCCTACTCCATTTTTTCAAACTTATTTAAAGTCCTGTGATTATAATTAATTTCCTATCTGTGTGCACCTATAACCATTACCATAGGCTTAAACTACAATGATTTTGGGATTTCTGGCCTAGGCCTCCTACATTAGACTATACACATATCCATGCCAAGAACCATCAAAGGACTTAGGTAGAAGTAGAGAGTTAGATTATAGTCCTATGCAAAATGTTTTAATACAATGTAATTAGACCACTTTAATTTAAAATCATTTGGATAAGGGTTAGTGGTTAGGTAAGGCCTTCCGAGTAAACTCAGAGTATGAATCTACTATAACCATCTGCCCATTTTAGCAATCCCACTCGGCTCCACCTGTCCAAACTGTAGCATCAACTGAACACTGTATTCACTTCATTCATTGTACTTTAGGGTAAAAGGTTTTCCAAGAGTCGCATAGGTGCTTCCTTAATCCGTAGCCCATTGAATACCAACGGAGAGGTAGGTGTGATGAGAATTTAATCCTAGCGAGGGCATTAAAATGGGTAGGGTGTATGATAACATCAAGACCATCACCTTATAGGTTATCCAATAAGGGTGTGCCAAGTCTATTTCATCACCTTGCCTTTTGTACCCGCAACCTTTATTCTTCAAGGAAAGGGTTTTTCTAGTTTAATGAACTTTTATTTTTGTCATGGGGAGGTCCTCTGGAACCTAGCTCTACGATGTCGAATCCTTGGCAAAGGGAAACAACTGAGAGGATTTCCTCTGAAGGGAACGACATCTCTGTCCAACCAACTGGTAAGTTTTCATGTTATTTATGCATCTCTAGTCGTGGATTAGTGATCATGTTCTCCTTCCTTTGTAATCACCATGGATTGACCTACGTGTCGTAGTGATTATTTTTTATTATGGGTAACTATTCCCTCATTGCCAAATCTCAGGGAGAAGGGTTTTGGAATTTTCCTCTCTCCTGATAATTAGTTTCCATTACCGAACCGTCCTCTGTTCGGGGTAGTCTGAAGGGCTTGCTACCTCATTCTTATTCTTTCATGGTGCTTCGTAAGTATTTTTCCTTTAGGTGTTACTCGTACCGCTCTCTTTTACTATCTATGTATCATCGATTTGGTATTGCATTTTCGCGATACCTTTCCCGAATTTTAGAGATTAAATGTGTGAGGATGGGAATTCCTATTATTGCAGTGTATCCTTGTCCATACTAAATGAACTTTCATTCGTAGACTCTAATTACCTGTCGTGGTGGGTTTTCTATGAATGGTATTGAGTAATTCTTTTCCACCCTAGCTCTATTCGTTCGTCTCTAAGATTTCTTTCAGGTATACCCCTTCATAGATTCATTATCTAGATCTTGAGTTGAACTAACAATTACTTATGGATCTTGTAATTTCTTACCATAGTCTATCATTAAATCTTTCTTTTGTTAACTTGAGAACTGATTTCGTATTAAAATTTAGGTATTTTCATATTAACTATTTTTTATTTTAATTCCTTATGAGGATCCTGTCTAGTAAAAATATCTGGCTTCGTTTGTACCTCAGTAACTAGAGAATATTCATCCATTGTTTAGTGTTTTCGAGGTTTGGTGTTGGAATTGTTATTTTATTTACGAAAGTCGTATTTTCTTGCATATCCTTTTTCTGGAACTGGATATTGAACTAAATATGGGGCCTTGTTTGATGCGAGGATACCCATCAGTTTACTCAAGATCGCTCCTCCCCGTTCGGTTTGGGGATGACCACTACTGGGAAATGGAGCACACCCTCGGCAATTCCAAGATATGTACAGGATCTATTAAGTGATATTATGTGGATACTTTCATTCATATTCCTGTCGTATAGTTCTAATGTTTTCGATGGTATATTTTTGCAGAGTTCTCGCCGGTGTATGGTTTAATATATCCATGCCCATCCTTGGCAACCAAGGTATTCGGGTTCCGTGCCCATAACCCTCTCCGTCTCATCCTTTTGGTTCTAGAGAAACGACATGGTCCTTTTCCAATATTTTTATTAACAATGTAGTTTCTGTTCTGGTTTCAATATCGTAAGAGTAACCTGTCTTGGGGTAGTATTTCCTATCATTGGAAACAACACAGTAAGGGGTATTTATTTGTTTCAAAACTGGATGAGATATGTAATATATTTCACAAAAGAATTTCAGGATTTCCCTCCTTCTTACCTATAATAGCATATTGTTTCTTTCTTCGGTTTAATTTATTTAACGCCATGTTGGCTTCCTCAGAGTTAGGATTTTGAATTGAATAAAGGAGCTTGGCTATTGCCGACTATGTGTGTATCTCACCTCTAATTGACTCCAGAAAGAATGATAGTAAATAAATTTGATTTGCGCCTATCCTGTGATCATGTCAAAGGCTTTCCTCTTTGATTTCTAGGTGATTATGCTATTGTTTACATAGTTACCAATTTATTCAAGAGTATGTGTAAATCATGTGAAGTTTCAAGATGTCTTTTTTTTTCCTTGGGCCTTTGCGCCTCTTGTGATTAGTTCTGGTAATTTTATCAGTATTAGCCGATTTACTCCAAAATTTAATTCTCATAATTCGATATGTGGTCCCATAGACCAAATTGTCCTATAACGCTCCATTAAATACGATTACAGTTATCTCCTAATAATCGCGACTGTTTAGTTTGTACATGGAAGAATCTTAGCCAAATTCTATACTTTCGCTCATACTTTTGTATACCAAATAGTAAGTATATGACCATACATATATATGTATACATTATTTAATTCACACTTGCATTGCATACACAGGTAAATCCAACTTGCAATACAATTTATTCCTTTGGTTTTTCCTATAGTGTTTTATCCTATTCATAGTAGTAATCTAATTTACATAATTTATTCTTCCTGGAGTTTGACCAGGCTTATCCTTTCAGCTTGTAAACTTACAGACGTTAGTATTCATAACATAAATAGGGTGCAGCAAAGATAATCCATTCATAACTAGTATATAACAACAATAAGATGCGACAAAGGTAATCCATCCAGAATCAACAATAAGATGTAACAAAGGTAATCCATTCAAAACTAGTATAGGAACATTCTAGTAGTTCCTAAGTTCAATAGTATGCATTAAATATTTTGTCTCTAGTATTATTGCTATTAAGAATTAACAAATGCATTCTATCAAGTATTTAACCCTATAACACTCAGCCAGAGAAGGGGGCAGAATAACATATCTGAAATAATGTGCGAAATACAAAGGGAACAACCACGTTCCTCCCAACCGTAGAACTGGGCAGCCAAATCACTTTCCTGGTTCACCCCCTAGCCTGACCATGAATCCATGAGGGCGAACTTGAAATCTCCTCTTCAGCAATGGTTTCTTCTTTCCCAATGTTCTCCTTGCCTCACACTTCATATTCAGTGTTCATAACAACAAGTAAACCAATAATACTTCTTCCCAACATACTAGGCAACGTCCTGCCTCCTCACATATGCTATTTAACAAACAATCCTTTTGCCTAGGTCTTTCTTCCCCCCCTTGGGAATTTTCACAGCTTTCTAAATCCCTGATTTTCAGGGGCTAATGGCCAAATCTATGATTTTCCACTTGTAACAATCAAACCATAGGTAGTTCCAACATGTTCCCCACTCATGGAGTCATGGTCAACTGATTTTAACATGGTTGTTCCATTTGTCCTCTTGCAATCAATATAAAATATTATATTTTCATACAAGTGTCATAGTCAAATAGTTAGTTGGGTCAAATCAGATCTCTTCCCAACAGTCATAATAATTTATTACAATTATCAAATTCGAAATTTGGAATTTCCATAAATGGCAAAAATTTTGCAAATTCAATTTTATTAAAAACGAAATAATTTTCCAACAAATTTTAAATTCAAAAAATACTTTATTTTTTGGGGGGATGTCACATCCTTTCCCCCTTCAAAAAAAACACTGTCCTCAGTGTTCGTTCCTTTCTTGGAACAAGATTGGATGAGATTTCCGTAAATCTCCCTCCAACTCCCGAGTGGCCTCCTCAGGGCCGAAGTGCTTCCATTGCACCGTTACCTGAGCGACGACTCTGTTTCGAAGTGTTGTTTCTCTCCAGTCCAGAATATGCAGGGGTTCCACCTGGAACTCGTCTTCGGGTTCCACCTGCACAAAGTTCCAATCAATCATATGAGTTGGGTCATGAACATACTTTTTCAACAAATAAACATGAAATACATTATGAATTCTTAGATTAGTTGGAAGTGTGAGTTGGTATGCTATGGGTCCAATTCAAGCTAGTATCTCGAAGGGCCCATAAAACCTGGGTGTCAGCTTGGCATAGTTTCCTAACTTCAACGAACTTTTTCGGGCTTTGACCTTCAAATAGACATGGTCTCCCACTTGAAATTCCAGGTGTCTTCTTTTTTGATCTGCATAGCTCTTTTGTCTGTCCTGTGCTTCTTTTAAGTTCTGTTGTACCTTCCTTACCATGTTCTCCATTTATTGGATCATATCTGGTCCAACCATGAGTCTATCAACCGGGTTATCCCAGCTAATTGGAGTCGTACACTTTCTGTTGTATGGTACCTCGAAAGGGCTTAACTTAGTCGAAGTTTGGTACCCATTGCTATATGCAAATTCTACCAAGTGTAGATAGTCTTCCCACTTGTTTGGTTTTGTTCTTATGTACATGCAGAGCATATCCTCTACGATTTGGTTTGTCCTTTCGGTCTGTCCATCCATTTGTGGGTGATAACTTGTACTGAAATTCAAATTAGTATTTAGCCCTGCAAACAATTCCTTCCAAAAAGAGGATGTGAATTTTACATCTCTATCTGAAATCACCATTTTAGGAATACCATGCAGTCTAAAAATTTCTTTCATAAATATTTCAACAATGTTTATAGCTTTAAAAGTAGACTTTACAGGAATAAAATGTGTCGACTTAATGAGTTTATCAATTACAACCATAATAGAATCATTCTGTCTCTGAGTTTTTGGAAAACTTGTTATAAAGTCCAGCGATATGGTCTCCCATTTCCATTCTGGTACTGGTAATGGTTGTAATAGGCTAGCTGGATGTTGGTGTTCGGCCTTAACTTACTGACAATATTGGCAACTAGCCAAGTATTCTGTTGTTTCTCCCTTCATATTAGGCTAGTAAAATAGTTTCCTAAGTATTGTTATCGTTTTCTAGTATCCTGGATGGCTAGAATATGGTTTCTTATGCACTTCGTCCATGACTATTAACTTTAACTCTACTGAATCTGGTATGTAAAGTATGTTTTTAAATCGTAATAGTCCTTTCTTGTCGATACTTAGATCTTGTTTATCTGAGTTTGTGGTACTGTTTTGTAATTCTGTCATTATCTTAGTGTAGTTTTCATCGTTAATACCTGTCATCCTTATTCTTTGTTCTAGGTCACTTTCTGCCCTGCTGATATTTATCTCAAATAACCCATGGACTCTTCTTCTTAAAGTGTATGATACCTTATTTTCCTTACCCTTGATATGTCTGACTTCGAAGTCGAATTCGCTCAAGAAGGCTAGCCATCTTGCTTTCCTTGCATTAAGATCTGGTTGTCTAAACAGATATTTCACGCCGCTATTATCCGTCAATAGTAGAAATTTTATGCCCATTAAGTAGTGTCGCCACATTTTTAAAGCGTGTATTACCGCCACCAATTCTAAGTCATGAGTGACATAATTTTTCTCATGTTCTTTTAATTTACGAGACTCATAACAAATCACATGTCCTTCCTGAGTTAGGACACCACCTAGTCCTTCTTTACTCACATTGACATAGACGATAAGGTCTTTATCAGGGTCTGCTACCTTCAAGATGGGTGCAATTGTCAATAATTCCTTCAGCTTGTTAAAACTGTCTTGGCACTTCTGTGACCAGTTAAACTTGGCCCCTTTATTTTGTAATGAAGTGATAGGGTAGGCTATTTTGGAAAACCCTTCTATAAATCTGCGGTAATATTTGGTGATTCCCATGAATGACCGGATATCCGCTACATCCTTAGGTACTGTCCATTCTAAAATGGCTTTGATTTTCTTAGGGTCTACAACAATGCCTTCTGCTGAAATTACATGTCCTATATATTGTATTTCCTTTTGATAAAAGCCACACTTATCAAATTTGGCGTACAATTTGTGTTTTCTCAATGTTTGCAGAACTATTCTTAAGTGTTCTTCAAGTTCTTCCTCTGTTTTAGAATAGACCAGAATATCGTCGATAAATACTACTACGAACTTGTCTAAGTACTGGCTGAAAATATTGTTCATCAGGCACATAAATGTGGCTGGTGCGTTAGTGAGTCTGGAAGGTATGACTACAAATTCTTAGTGTCCATATATTGTTCGAAAAACTATTTTATTTATATCTTCATCCCTTATCCTAACTTGATGATAACCGAATCATAAATCCAATTTTGAAAAGATCTTGGCCCCACCTACTTGATCAAACATGTCATTTATCCTAGGTAAGGGGTACTCGTTCTTAATAGTCATTTTATTCAATTGTCTATAATCGATACAAAGTCTTAGAGTGTCATCTTTCTTTTTCACAAAGAGGACTGGTGCCCCCCATGGTGAAACACTCGGTCTGATATACTCTTTGTCTAACAATTCATGTAATTGTATTTTTAATTCTGTCAATTCTAGTAAACTCATTCGGCAAGGTGTTTTTGAGATAGGGACTGAACCAGGTAGTAGGTCTATGGAGAAGTCTATTTCCCTTCTAGGAGGTAATTCTGGTATCTCATCCACAAACATGTCTCTAAATTCACGTAGGACAACCAAGTCTTCTAACTTTGGCTCATCTCCTTTTTCTAACAGATTCGTTACTTGGATGGAATAAACTTGACATCCTTTTCTTATACATTTCTTGAATTGCATCGCTAAAAGTTGTCTAACTGATACCGGTTTTGGTATACCTTGGGTTGTTCTAGTAGTGCCAAAATCGTCTTTATAGTTAAGTATCTTTGTGTAACAATCTAGTACTTCTTTGTGCTGTTCCAACCAATCCATCCCCATAATCATATCATAAGATCCTAGTGGTAGGATGTTCAGGTTTGTTCTTATATTTTGACCATCTAAGTTGAACTCAAAATCAGGAATAAAGTCAACTACTTTCCTTTTAGTTCTTGTTGCTAGTTGTACTAGCCATGATTTTGCGTGCTTCAGCTTCTTAAGTTTATTTGACTCTACCACATCAGGAGTAATATAACTTAACGTAGCTCCAGGGTCAATTAAAAAATAAATTCGAGTGTTATTGATGTTACCTTCAATTTCTACCACAGAGGACTGATGGTCAGCTTGTCGACCATCTATGGCTTCATTTATCTGATGCAGGCTTCTGCCCACGTCACCCACCGTCGAGGCTTCCTACAAATTATGAACAACATTTATTTTTGCTGAAATTAAACGTGGACAGTTCCTCCTTAGATGAGGTTCTCCACATTCCCAACACTTTAATGGTTCACGATGGTTGTCCCCAAACTTCTTCGTTCCTAGATTTAACAGTTTACCGTTTCCTTGCGTATTCAGATGGTTGGAGTGAAAATATTTCCTCAGAAATGTTTTTGCTGCATTCCGTTAAGGATTTGGCTGGTATCCCTTCTTCCACTGGTTCATTTGATATTGTTTCTTATCTTTCTAGGATTTGGGAAACTTTGTCCGCTGTTTATACTGTTCGTAACACATTTTTGCTTTCTTGAATACTTCATTCAAGGATTTAGGATTGCCAAACTCAATTCTGTCTCTGTAGGACTGTGGTAAACAACTTAAGAATCGATGGATTTCTACCTTATGCCCTTGGATGTATGGTACGAACCTTAGTAGTTCCAGAAATTTGTTTATAAGGTCCTCCATCATCATCTATCCAAGTCGTAACTCGTAAAATTATTTCATTTTCCTTTCATAGTAGCTTTTCGAAAGGTACCGTTTCTTAAAATACTTATTAAAGTTAGACCATTCCAACTGTTTATCTTTTAGGCCCTTGGCCAATTTCACGTCTTGCCACCAAATGTTGGCCTTCCCTTTTAGATTTTAGATGGCCATTCTGACCTTCATATTGCTAGAATAGTTGTAGATCTGGAAGTATTTTTTGATGTCCAACAACCATGCCTCAACTTCTTCTCCTGTCTTGGATTCTCCATCAAAGGTAGCTAGTTTAATCTTTTTAAATTCTCCTTCAAGGTGGTCTACTTGTTTTCTTTTTCTGTCAGTTTTAGTTTTGTCCTCAGCTGAAGGTGTACCTTTAGATGAAATGTCTCCTTTTTATGTTTCAGGCCCAGAATTCTTGGAGGCCCTTTTGCTGACCTCTTCATCATGGTTATTGTCCTTTGGGCTTTTCTTGGTCACTATACTGCGTAGCAGGACTTCATTTATCTCCTGTTGTTCTTGTTGTGCTTTCTTTAGTTTCTCGTTGTCAGCTTTGAAAACCTCAAGCTCAACAATGAGATTCCTCATTATTTCTAGCACTTCCGTGGGTGAGCTTCCATCACTGTTATGTCTTTGATTTTCAGGAAGTCTTTGTTTAGGATTTCCATCGATTCTGATTTCCCCATCAAACTGTGCTGCCATGATTAACACAAAACAAAAGGTTTTATGTTTGTAACAGTGAAGGTTTATTAGTTTTGCGTAAGTAAAAAAAAATATATGCCAAAATTTTAATGTGGCCCTGTTCAAGGCCCAGTGTTGTAAACTTTTCTCTGATGCCATATGTAATAAACCTCAAATCTGCCAAATAAAAAAAAAATTCCTTTTTGTTTATACATTCATCTTTGAATAGCTTCGATATTCAAGAGAGGTAGGCTTTCTATTATATTTCTTCATTCTAAAGGTTTTTCTAGAGTCTTTACTATCATCGACTGACATTAACACCCAACTTTAAAGTTTCCGAATCAACGATATAAGAAACACCTACTCCATTTTTTCAAATTTATTTAAAGTCCTGTGATTATAATTCATTTCCTATTTGTGTGCACCTATAACCATTACCATAGGCTTAAACTACAACGATTTTTGGATTTCTGGCCTAGGCCTCCTACATTAGACTATACACATATCCATGCCAAGAACGATCAAAGGACTTAGGTAAAAGTAGAGAGTTAGATTATACTCCTCTGCGAAATGTTTTAATACAATGTAATCAGACCACTTTAATTTAAAATCATTTGGATAAGGGTTAGTGGTTAGGTAAGGCCTTCCGGGTAAACTCAGAGTACAAATCTACTATAACCCTCTTCCCATTTTAGCAATCCCACTCGGCTCCACTTGTCCAAACTGTAGCATCAACTGAACATTGTATTAACTACATTCATTGTACTTTAGGGTTAAAGGTTTTCCATGAGTCGCATAGGCACTTGCTTAATCCGTAGCCCATTGAATACCAACAGAGAGGTAGGTCTGACGAGCATTTAATATTAGTGAGGGAATTAAAAGGGGTAGGGTGTATGCTAATGTTGAGGCCATCACCTGATAGGTTATCGAATAAGGGCGTGCAAAGTCTATTTCATCACCTGGCCTTTTGTACCCGCAACCTTTATTCTTCGAGGAAAGGGTTTTTCTAGGTTAATGAACATTTCTTTTTTTCATGGGGAGGTCCTCCGGAACCTAGCTCTGCGATGCCGACTCCTTGGTGAAGGGAAACAACTGAGAGGATTTCCTCTGAAGGGAGTGACATCTCTGTCTAACAAACTGGTAAGTTTTCATGTTATTTCTGCATCTCTAGTCGTGGATTAGTGATCGAGTTCTCCTTCCTTTGTAATCACCATGGATTGACCTACGTTCCATAGTGATTATTTTTGACTATGGGTAACTTTTCCCTCATTGCCAAATCTTAGGGAGAAGGGTTCTGGAATTTTCCTCTCTCCTGATAATTAGTTTCCATTACCGAACCATGCTCTGTTCGGGGTAGTCCGAAGGGCTTGGTACCTCATTCTTATGCTTCCCTGGTTCTTCGTAAGTAGTTTTCCTTTAGGGACTACTCATACCGCTCTCTTTTACTATCTCTGTATCATCGATTTGGTATTGTGTTTTCGCGAGACCTTTCCCGAATTTGAGAGATTAAATGTATGATGATGGGAATTCCTATTATTGCAATGTATCCTTGTCCATATTGAATGAACTTCCGTTCGTAGACTCTAATTACCTGTCGCGGTGGGTTTTCTACGAATGCTATTGAGTAATGATTTTCCACCCCATCTTTGTTCGTCCATCTCTAAGAGTTCTTTCGTGTATACCCCTTCATAGATTAATTATCTAGATCTTGAGTTGAATTGACAATTACTTACGGATCCTATAATGTCTTACCGCAGTCTGTCATTAAATCTTTCTTTTGTTAACTTGAGAATCGATTTCGTATTAAAATTTAGGTATTTTCATATTAACTATTTTTTATTTTAATTCCTTATGAGGATCCTGTCTAGTAAAAATCTCTAGCTTCATTTGTACCTCAGTAACTAGAGTATATTTATCCACTGTTTAGTGTTTTCGAGGTTTGGTGTTGGAATTGTCATTTTATTTACGAAAGTCTTATTTTCTTGCATAACCTTTTTCTAGAATTGGATATTTAACTAAATATGGGGTCCTATTTGATGCGAGGGTACCCATCATTTTACTCAAGCTCGCTCCTCCCGGTTTGGTTTGGGGACGGCCACTACTGGGAAATGGAGCACACCCTCGACAATTCCAAGATAAGTACATGATCAATTAAGTGATATTCTGTGGATACATTCATTCATCTTCCTGTCGTATAGTTCTAATGTTTTCGATGGTATATTTTTGCAGAGTCCTCACCAGTGTACGGTTTCGGATATCCACGCCCATCCTTGGCAACCAAGGTATTCGGGTTCCGTGCCCATAACCCTCTCCATCTAATCCTTTTTGTTCTAGAGGAAGGGCATGGTCCTTTTCCAATCTTTCTATTAACAATGTAGTTTTTGTTCTGGTTTCAATATCTTAAGAGTAACCCTTCTTGGGGTAGTATTTCCTATCGTTGGAAACAACACAGTAAGGGGTATTTATTTGTTTCAAAAATGGATGAGATATGTAATATATTTCGCAAAAGAATTTCAGGATTTCCCTCTTGCTTACCTATAATAGCATACTATTTCTTTCATCGGTTTAATTTATTTAACGCCATGTTGGCTTCGTCAAAATTAGGATTTTGAATTGAATAAAGGAGCTCGGCTATTGCCGACTGTGTGTGTATCTCACCTGTAATTGACTCTAGAAAGAATGATAGTAAATAAATTCGATTTGCGCCTATCCTGGGATCATGTCAAAGGCTTTCCTCTTTGATTTCTAGGTGATTATGCTATTGTTTACATAGTTATCAATTTATTCAAGAGTATGTGTAAATCATGTGAAGTTTCAAGATGTCTTTTTTTTTCCTTGGGCCTTCGCGCCTCTCATGATTAGTTCTGGTAATTTTATCAGTATATACCAATTTACTCCAAAATTTAATTCTCATAATTCGATATGTAGTCCCATAGACCAAATCATCCTATAACTCTCCATTAAATAAGATTACAGTTATCTCTTAATAATCACAACTGTTCAGTTTTTGCATGGAAGAATCTTAGCCAAATTCTATACTTCCACTCATACTTTTGTATACCAGATAGTAAGTCTACGACCATACATATATATGTATACATTATTTAATTCACACTTGCATTGCATACACAGGTAACTCCAACCTGCAATACAATTTATTCGTAGGGTTTTTCCTATAGTGTTTTATCCTATTCATAGCAGTAATCCAATTTACATAATTTATTCTTCCTAGAGTTTGACCAGGCTTATCCTTTCAACTAGTAAAATTACGGACGTTAGTATTCATAACATAAATAGGGTTCAACAAAGATAATCCATTCAAAACTAGTATATAACAGCAATAAGATGCGACAAAGGTAATCCATTCAGAATCAACAATAAGATGTAACAAAGGTAATCCATTCAGAACTAGTATAGGAACATTCTAGTAGTTCCTAAGTTCAATAGTATGCATTAAATATTTCGTCTCTAGTATTATTGCTATTCAGAATTAACAGATGCATTCTATCAAGTATTTAACCTTATAACACTCAGCCAGAGAAGGGGGCAGAATAACATATCTTAAATAATGCATGAAAGATAAAGGGAACAACCACGTTCCTCCCAACCGTAGAACTGGGAAGCCGAATCAATTGCTTGGTTCACCCCCTAGCCTGACCATGAATCCATGAGGGTGAACTTGAAATCTCCTCTTCAACAATGGTTTCTTCTTTCCCAATGTTCTCCTTGCCTCACACTTCATATTCAGTGTTCATAACAACAAGTAAACCAATATTACTTCTTCCCATCATACTAGGCAATGTCCTGCCTCCTCACATATGCTATTTAACAAACAATCCTTTTTCCTAGGTCATTCTTCCCCCCCTTGAGAATTTTCGTATCTTTCTAAATCCCTTATTTTCAGGGGCTGCCAATGGCCAAATATCTGATTTTCCACTTGTAACAATCGGCACAAAGGTAGTTCCAACATGTTCCCCACTCATGGAGTCATGGTCTGCTGATTTTAACATGGTTGTTCCATTTGTCCTCCTACAATCAATATAAAATATTTTGTTTTCATACAAGTGTCATAATCAAATAGTTAGTTGGGTCAAATCAGATCTCTGCCTAATAGTCATAATAATTGATTACAATTATCAAATTCGAAATTCGAAATTGCTATAAATGGAAAAGAAATTCCAAATTCGATTTTACTTAAAACGGAATAATTTTCCAACAAATTTTAAATTAAAAAAATACTTTATTTTTTTTGGGGATGTCACAGAAGCGAAGTTGAGTTTTGAAATCCTTGAACCCCGAAGAGATGAAGGATCTAAGGACCGTTGATCTGTAGGAGGACACACATCAACAGATCGTGTACTCCGGTTGGAACACTGCGGGAAAAAGAGAGAAAGGAAAGTTGAGATTTTTGAACCCCGAATTCCTGAAGGGATTGTGACCATTGATTGAAGAAGACCACGTGTCGATAGATCATGAATTTTGGGTGGAAGGACCATGGAGAAAGCAGATTTTTAGAATCGAGGCTCTCAAATCCCGAAAGTAAAAATCGATCTCATCTGTCAGTTTGGAGGGCCACACGTCACTTGGTCGTTAAGACTTAGGAGGGAGTGGATCCGAGGAAGAGGAAGGAAATACGATAGGTCGGAGCCATTGATCAAAGGAATCTGTCAGAGACCTCTAGATCGATGATCACGCCTAATTGTGGTACCAAATATTTCTTGGAAGTTAATTTTTTGAAGGCGGTCCGCAATTGAAACCACAGTTTTGGAGAAAGGACATGTGGATCTTTGTAGTGAATTGCGGGACGAAAAATAGATTTCCCTCAAACCACCTTTGTCTACTCTTGCAATCGCATGGTCACATGAGAGCATCGCCCAAGGTCACATCAGCAGAAGATTGAGGAAGGAGCTAGCGCTGCTAGGCTCCATATCATAGGTTACACATTGAAAAGTGAAAAAGCCTCTGCGTGTATAATCCAACGTCGTTGATCAAACTAAATCTTATTGAAGGGTTTTTGTTTCACTTCGTGGTTTCTTGATCAGTTACGATTTAGTTTCACTAACTGAATCATTATTATGGGGCATTGGAATCATGGATTTTGAGCGTTCTGATATTCCCGACATCGGTATTGAAGATTTGGAGTGTAATAGATGATGAGAGAAGGAATAAAGGAAACATGTCATGACAGAGGTAGGTTGTTGTTTCTCGGTAAAACAAGTTGAATTGTATGTGATCAAGGAGACAACAGGAACAAAGCGTGAAATATGAAGAGATGAATAACATAAGCTGGACAGAGTAGAAATGGTGAAAACAACAGAATATACGAGAAATTAAGTGAAATAATATGTGATCAAGAACACACTGATGCAGGTAGAGCAAAGCAGTGTAGACGAACAATGATGAGAATGGTAAGCCATTGATAAATACTGTATCATTATAATAAATTTCAGAAAGAAAATATGTATATCTCAGGGTGGTAGGGTGGTGCTAGGGAGGACTATTGTCCTTAGAGTTTCAAGTGGGTGCTTGAACACAGGGAGTTGTAGCTTCCATCTGGTTGCAGCTAGAAAAACTAGGGTGGTAGGGTGGTGCAAGGGATAACTATTGTTCTCTGTTGTACAGGTTGGTGCCTGTGTGACTGGAAGTTGGTGTTTCCATCCAGTTGGTGCTGGAACACTCAGGGAGTTGGTGCTTCCTTCTAGTGGGTGCTAGAGAAACCGGAGAGTTGGTGTTGTCAACAAGTTGCAGCTTGTAAAACAGAGGTGGTAGCCTCACATTGAGTTGGTTCTCAAATATAGATAATGTACAAGACTTAAAAGACTGCCTATCATTCGAAGAATAAGAGGTTTTCTCTCTTTATGGGTTTCCTCATGAATATATTTCTCTGTGTATATCATATGTGTGATTTATGTTTTTTATCTCTATTGATCATGTCTTTCATAATCTTTATTATCACTTGGATAAGGTTAATAATATTTTAATAGGCATCAAATTGCTTAAGCACAGTAACAACTAATTCAACCCCCCCCTTCTCAGTTGTCTTAGTAATTCCAACAATTGGTATCAGAGTGGGTTCCTTTTTGCTAAAGGTAGATCAATAAGCTTAAACTTGACAAGTCATGAAGGAACTTCGACCAATAAACCTCCTCTATTTTATGGAACAATTTTTTCTTTCTAGAAGGTTAGAATGAGAACATACATTATGGCCTTAGGTGCTGATGTTTGGGATGTTGTAGAGACTGGATATACAAAACCTGTTGTGCAACCTTCCAAATATGATAAGTTATAATTTAGCTTCAATGAAAAGGCAATGAATGCTATCTTGAGTGGGATTTTTGAAGATGAATTTGTAAAATTAATGTAGCTTGATTCTTCCAAAGAGATGTGGGATAAACTCATTAGCAGTTATGAAGGAAATGAGAAATTAAAAGATGCCAAACTTCAGACATATAGATTGAAATTTGAAAAAATAAAGATGAATGAGGATGAAACAATTAATAAATATTTCTTAAGATTTGAGGAGCTTGTGAATGCCATGAAGGGTCTTGGTGAAAATATTGAAGACACATTTTTAGTTCTAAAGATTTTAAGATCTCTGCCTGATAGATTTTATCCAAAAGTTTCCGCAATAGAAGAACTAAATGATCTTAAAACTCTGTCTATTGATAAAATTCTAGGAACTCTAACTACTTATGAAATTAGGATTAGTAAAGATAAACCCACCTCTAGAGAAGCATCATTTAAAGCAGATAAGAATGAGGATTTTGAACCTGGTGAAATTGAAGCAAAATTTGTGAGAAGACTAAAGAAAGGATCAGGCAAGTACTAAGGAAAGTTTTCCTTCAAATGTTTTAACTGTGGAAAGATAGGTCACTTTTCTTCTAAGTGTCCACACAAGAAGAAGGACCAGAACATTGAAGGTGAAGAGAAGTACAAATCCAAGAGGTTTGGTAAAAAAAAACGTTTATGTGTAAACAATGATGACTCTTTAGGAGACACAGATAGTGATTTTTCTTTTGAATATAAGGTTAATGAATTTATGCTTATGGACAAAGAGGATTATGATAATAAAAGCACAAGAAGTTATGTTGATGATGAAGAAGTTGTGGTTGACTTGGAAGGAGAACTGATCAATGCTCTAGAAGAAATTGTTAGACTCAGATTTAAGAAGAAAAAGAAAAAACAATTGTTGATACAGTTTGAGAAAGACAGTAAAAAACCTGATGAAGACTTTGCCCTGCTAAAAGTGGAATTAGAAGAGGCAAAGAAAATACAGGACATTATGAAACAGTAGTTATCAGAAAACAAGGCAATATGTGAAGCCTTGGAAGAAGAGGTAGTAAAAACCAGAAAAAGAGATGGAGACATTTAAAGCATTGTATCTCCAAAATCTTCCAAGCATTAAAGCCTTAGAAGAACTAAATGACATTCTGAGCAAACAAAGATCTCCTTTGTTTAAGACTGGTTTAGGCTATGTAAGTGGTTGCAATCTCAGTAAAGATGATATTTCACATGATGTTGATCAAATAACTTATCAATCAATGATAGGCATTCTTTTGTACATCACAACATCTTGTCCTGATATAATGCAAGTTGTTGGAATGGTAGGTTGTTATAAGTGTGCTTCTAAACAAATTCATATAGCAGCTGTCAAAACGATATTCAAATATTTGAAGGGTACAATGACTTATGGTCTCTGGTATCCTAAAAATCAAAATTTTCAATTAACTGCATATTCAGATGTTAATTGGGAAAACTGTTTGGATGAGAGAAAGAGCACCAGTGGAGGTGCATTATTCTTAGGTGATTATTTAGTAGCATGGCTTAGTAAGAAGAAGGGATCTATTTCATTATCAACTACAAATGCATAGTACGTTGCTGCTACTACTTGTTGCACTCATATCTTATGGATGATACAAACTCTTGCATATTTGAAGGTCACTTATATTGATCCAATTCCACTTCACTGTGATAACACCAGTTCCATTACTATCTCCAACAATCCTGTTCTCCATTCAAAATCGAAACATATACCAATAAAGTATCATTTTCTCAAAGAGCAAGTTACAAACAAAGTTGTTCAGCTGAATTCTATTCCTTCCATAGAACAAATTGTAGACATCTTTACTAAACCCCTAGCTAAGACACCATTTGAATATCTTTGTCAGAAGTTGGGTGTCATCCCTTATCTCACCTAAGAGAGTCCATCCTGTCAGGGGGAGTATGTGTTGGTTGAATATATGATACCTCTGAAAAGTACTACAATAGCTCAAGGGGAGAATGTTTTCTTTGACATTGATGTCAAAGGGGGAGAAAAGGTGTGGTATGGATGCTACAGTTGGAGGTTTAAGCAGAAAAGTGCAACCTTTCAGGGTTGCCATCAATGAAAAAGGGGGTTATTGTTGGCATGTTTTTACAGGAAGATTGTTCTTGTCATTGATGGAAAGAACAACAACGACGATGGAGAATAGGAAAAACATAAGCTAAGGGTGAGAAGCCTAATCAGTCGCCTGATCAAGAAATTGACCGTGTTGATTGTCTAATATTATGGATGTCGATCATATGAGTGACCGTGGGCTTGCAGACCATTGGAAGATCGTGATTGTCGGATCTGCAAGCCATATCGATGACAGGAATGAATTGCGGAGAGAGAAAGAAGAATTAAACAACTCGCTAGTTCTAATCCTGTAATTGGTCTAGATCATTAGATCTCATAAACCCAAATATCGACGATTGTGGTTGATCTAACAAACGATCAGATTAATTCAGATTAATTCATGACCGTCGGATGCACAATCACCAGATCAACGACATGGATAGATTGCGGAGATCGAAAGGAGAATTAAATTTCATTCTATTTATAATACAACAATTAGTCAGGACTGTCAGATCTTATAGCCTCGAAGATTTGGTGACGAGTTAAATCACTTGCAAGTTGTGGTTCTGCAACCATCCTTAATCGTTTATTTGCTTCGAGTGTCTTCACGACTGTTGGATCACTTTTAAGTGGAAGGACAAGATAAGCTAGAAGAGCAGCACCGAAGATAGATCGAGCCATCGATCTAAGAACATGATCAATCAAAAACATTTGGTTCACATCAAAAGTTTTGAGGAGTTTACTATTTGGGGAATCTCACTTCGTAAGAATTGGCAACCTTAAAGTCAAATTACCTGAAACCTAAAATCTGAAATGAATAAGGACCATCGGATATGGAGAAAATGCGATGACCATTAGATCGGGAAGAACCACGTTAGTAGACCACGTCTACAAGGACGTGGCAAACCAAGTTGGCAGACCATGTCAGAATACCACATCAAAAAGGACACTTGGTGCAATCATACAATGACAAGTGTCAAGTTGAATCGACACTTCAATTACGTTCAAATCACGAATCTGAGTGACACATGGCAGCTACTTGGCTCGTGACACATCAACAAGTGACGTAAGAAAGCTATGTCACTCTGGGAGATTTAATTCGGGAGTTTCATCACCAACAAATGTCAAAAGTCCCGAAGTCCCGAAGGACGAAGTTCTGAAGTCACTCTTAGTCATCGATCTAAGGTACATTTCGAGAGTTAGGACAACCGTTAGATCTAAGAGAAGTACAGATCTGATCTATTGGATCTGAACATCGAGGATCAATGGTCGTTGGATCCAAATATAAATCCATGAAGGTTAAGTCTTTGGATGAGTGAAAGACATCGAACTTGTCAAAATCTCAAAGTCCCGAAGTAAGTAGGGACCATCCATCGTCAAGACTGATAGGTGGCGCATGATCCACAACTCTAGAGAGAATCACTTTGGGATTTTTTGGTTGGGAAGGAAACTAGATCACCGAAGACCCGAGGGTCGAAGAAGATCCAGGCCATCAGTTTCCAGAAGGATGCATGGCAGAAATCTGTGCAGTTCGGGGAAAAACACTCTGGGTGAAAGTGAAAGAAGCGAAGTTGAGTTTTTAAATCCCCTAAGCCTGAAGAGCCAAAGGATATGAGGACTGTCAATCTGTAGGAGGACACACATCAAAATATCGTGTACTCCATTTGGAACGCTTCGGGAAAAAGCGAGCAAGGAAAGTTGAGATTTCCGAACCCTGAATACCCAAAGGGATTGTGACCATTGATTCGAAAATACCATGTGTCTATATATCATGAATTCTGGGTGGAAGCATCGTGGAGAAAGAGGAGTTTGAGAATCTAGACTCCCGAAGCCCGAAAGGAGAAATCGATCTCCTCTGTCGGTTTGGAGGGCCACACGTCACTTGGTCGTTAAGACTTAGGAGGTCATGGATTCGGAGAAGAGGAAGGAAAGACGACATATCAGAGCTATTGATCGAAGGAATCTGTCAAAGACCGCAAGATCGACGATCATGCCTGATTGCGAGAGCAAAAATTGCTTGGAAGTTCATTTTCTGAAGGCAGTCCGCAATCGAAACCACGGTTTTGGAGGAAGGACATGTGGAACTCTGTAGTGAATTGCGGGGTGAAAAGTAGATTTCCCTCAAACCACCTTTGGTCATGCCTGCAATCGAATGGTCACATGAGAGCATCGTCTAAGGTCACATCAGCGGAAGATTGATGAAGGAGCTAGCGTTGCTAGTCTCCATATCGGAGGTTACACATTGAAAATTCAAAAAGCCTCTGCGTGTATAATCCAACGACGTTGATCAAACCGAATCTGATCGAAGGGTTGTTGTTTCACTTCGTGTTTTCTTGATCAGTTATGATTTAGTTACACTAAATGAATCATTGTTCTAGGGAATTGGAATCATGGATCTTGAGCGTTGTGATATTCCCAACATGGGCGTTGGAGATTTGGAGTGTAACAGATGATGAGAGAAGGAATAAAGGAAACATGTCGTGACAGAGGCAAGTTGTTGTTTCTCAGTAAAACAATTTGAACTGTATGTGATCAAGGAGACAGCAGGAACAGAGCATGAAATATGAAGAGATGAAGAACATAAGCTGGATGGAGAAGAAATGGTGAAAACAACAAACTGTACAAGAACTTAAGCGCAAGAATATGAGAGAAGGAACACACTGATGCAAGAAAAGGAGAGCAGTGTAGCCGAGCAGTGATGAGACTGATAAGCCATTGATAAATATTGTATCACTGTAACACATTTTAGAAAGAAAATATTTATATCTCAAGGTGGTAGGGTAGTGCTAGGGAGGATTGTTTTCCTCAAAGTTTCAAGTGGGTGCTTGAATACAGGGAGTTGTAGCTTCCATCTAGCTATAGCCAAAAAAACTAGGGTGGTATGGTGGTGCAAGGGAGAACTATTGTTCTCTTTTGTATAGGCTGGTGCCTGTGTGACTGGAAGTTGGTGCTTCCATCCAGTTGGTGCTGGAACACTCAGGGAGTTGGTGCTTCCTTCTAGTGGATTCTAGAGAAACAAGAGAGTTGGTTCTCTCAGCAAGTTCTAGCTTGTAAAACAGAGGTGGTAGCCTCACATTGAGTTGGTGCTCAAATATAGATGATGTATAGAAATTAAAAGACTGCCTATCATTCGAAGAAGAAGATGTTTTCTCCCTTTATTTGTTTCCTCGTGAATATTTGTCTCTGTGCATATCATATGTGTGATTGATGTTTGTTATTTCTGTTGCTCATGTCTTGCATAATCTTGATGATCACTTGGAGAATGTTAATAATATTTTAATAGGCATAAAATTGTTTAAGAATTGTAACAACTGATTCACTCCCCCCTCTTATTTGTCTTAGTAATTCCAAAACTCTATTATTCTAACCCTTGATCGAACAGTTTCAACTCCTTATCACTCCACTCTATATTCTTTTATTATGTATCAAAATATGACGGTCTATACCCACTCTCCCACAATCTCGACGACCATTGTAGCTCTTCAATTATATCCACAATGAATTTATAATGATTGACCCTTATAGTGGTCAATGATCATAAAATGAAATACCCATTTCGAATTTCGTTGAAGGAGATGTTTCTTCCTCAACTCTTAAACCTGCAACTAACCTGAGACCTAGAAATAGACTTAAAGCCCTGCAATTATACAATGTTTGAAAGGAAATCGATCCAATGGTTTTAAACATTGTTCAATCTTTAAACATTCTTTACAGAGTCCTTTCCCTTAGTAATCCATATCAATGAACCCATATATACTCCATATGGTAGAGATTCTTAGCACATACCTAATGAACAGAGAGTTTCAACACACACACATAAGTTTAAGCTTTATTATGACAAAGTTTATTTGCACATGACAAACAAAGACTTAACATTATGAGTGACTTGATTGGAATGTAATACAGGTGGAACCGAAGAGATAATTCCATTTCGAACCTTAATGCATCATGGAAAAGAGAGAAACAATTCTCGAGAATTGAGCCATCGTGCAAATCAAGGTCAAATGGAAGCACTTTGGAGCAAATGAGGCTACATGGGAGATGGAGGATGCCATGAGAATGACATACCATTTTTTTTTCTTTATAATTATATATATATATGGTATTTTAAACACCGAGGACAATGTTTACTTAAGGGGGAGAGGAATGTAACACCCCGTTTTCCCCCATAATTGTAATTGTGCTAAAAAGTCACATAATTATGATTATGAAGCTTGTAATTATGTTGATATTAATGAAAAACACCAGACAACTTACTAAAAGGGAAAATTCTTGAGAGTACTAGCCATGATGTCACAAGAGGGAACTGATGGAGTGGGATGGATGAGGTGGATCAAAGAGGTGGAGTGGAGAATATTCAATGAAGAAAATAGGAAGTTTTCTTAACACTTCAACTTGCACTTGCAAATTGAATACACCACTCGTGTACGTACTTGAAATTGCAGGAGATCATATGAACTATTAATGAGGGAACCATACTGGTGGTTGAGGAAATTAATAATACTAACATATTAATCTCTTGAGGAGATGAGGGGTCAATTAAATAGCCTAGAGAATAGGACACCAAAAAAATTTCCCTTTCAAAATTACAGACCCCAGATACCAGGTTGCATTTGTAGGAAGTCATGGGAATCCGCAAGGATTGGTGGAAGAAGAGGAAAAAGGTGGAAAAAAAAATCACTGGAGAAAAAAAAGACGGAGAAACAAGCATGAGGGAAAGGATAAGGAAACACACAGGGAAAAAGGAACATTGAACAAAGGCCTAAAAGGGCACATCATGAAGAAGAGAGGAAAATGGAGATCTTTCCTTGAAGAAAAAGGTAGCTCGTGATAGAGGGATACAACTTTGTATTTATTGGATAATAAATGAAACTGGTAAGGGGAGACCATCAAGGAATTGTGTAGCATAGAAGAGATTCCTTTGTGCAGAGGAAATCTAGTAGGGAAGGTACCTGATAAACTTGTGTAAGCCCCAAGATTATTGGGAAGGGGGCAATTTTGTTGTTTTCATTGGATGAAGGAGAATAACCTTCCTAGATCATTCTGGGCTTGAAAACTAGATGAATCATTCCCCTTGTGTTGACGCTTGAATCCATTAGGACTGAAACGATAACCTCACAAGGATGTAGATCCCCCTGCATTTTTATAGAGTTGGTACTCCTCTTCATATTTTCTTGGGATTTCTAAATATTCAGAATGTGGGACTTGATACAAGTTTGTCATAGTAATTCAAATAAATGTACATATTGCAAGAAAATAATAGGAATTTTTTTTTCTTATTTTTAAAGAAAGTTCCTAAGAAAGGACCAAGAATCACACACTTCACACATTTAAACAAAATAAGAAAAAATTCCTCACATCCATCATAGTTTAAGATAAATATTTATGATCACATAAAATAAAAAGAAGATGGTCTTCACGCATAAGAGAACTTTAACAGAGTGGACACATGGGAAGCTCAAATAAATATAATGACATATCAAACTCAAATACTTTATATTCTGAAAAAAGGTTTACAAAGCACAATCGAGATTGTTCAATGTATCTCTCTTGAAATTTCTAAAAAATATATACTATGTTATATATTCTTTGAAATTTAAAATGTGTTTGTCTTAAAGACTAGAATTCGGTATCCCGCAAAACATAAACAAAATAAATAATCTCTTAGAAGGAAGAAAGTGGGTGGTAGAAGAACAACAAGACCTGCTAAGAAGAAAATAGACGTTATTAGTCCTTGGTTAAACCTTTCTAGTAAAAGAGGTGGAATAACTAAATGAAGGACTTGATAAAGAAAAAGAAGGATGTGATCAACATAAACTTACTATGATGGTATCTCGTTGTTGTCACTTTTTTTCCGGTGTTATTTTATCATTTTCATCAACAGTTACAAGAAGTGTCTCAATTGTTTCTTGCCCTTCATTGGTCAGTTTATCGATAGATTTCTTGAACCATTCTTCAATGTAAATTTTCATTGGTGCCACATTGATTTCATATCAGATTTTGATGTTGAACAACTCGCGCTCCAATTCTCTTAGATCAAAGTAAATTACATGTAATTCTTCTTCAATGTCTTGCTTTTTTACAAAGTAATCCACTAGACACTTATCTATGGTGTCCTCATCATATTCAATTATACCATAGAACTTTTCAATTGACAATCATTTAAAAATATCAACTTGCTCATCAAACTTTTCTTTTTTTTAGGAAGAATGAGTGGAGGATAAATTTGGGATCTTGAACTTTGTTAGTGCTTCCATCTATGTAACACACCCATCCACCCACACACTAGGCATCCTAGTTACAATTCCCTTCTCTGTACTAATTCGGTCCCTTCTCTTGTTTTTCCTAATAGGAAATGCATGAAAGTTTCACATGCATTGATCAAGGTTTATTCTAAGCATATAAAGAGTGAAGCATATGACATGCACAATAATACACAACAAGTATGCCTACTCTAATCATATCCAATTCAACGATAAATAAATACACAATGAAATAATTAATACACAAGTGATTAATACCATAACAAAGAGAACTTATATTTTATAGAATAAGACACCAACTGGTTGTATACCAAGGATGTTCCACTCAACTGTAGACATTGTTGTTTGAAGTCTCAATAGAAATGTTACCCCCAAGCCAGGGCTATGAATCCATAAGGATGGATCCAGAGTGTTACTTGGCTTCCTAGACTAGTCAACACTCAAGCTCTAACAGGCTTCCCCAACACTCATAGAAATCCAAGTACCCAACTCTCTTCTATCGAGCCTGCACTGCCCAAGAGAATGGACCCCCACCCTTCTCTGCCACGTAGTCCCTTATACAGTCCTTCTCCTTCCAGGGCTACAGTGTAGCTGGTCCAAAATATCCATGTTGGGACTCTCAGGGCTTGTAGCTGTGAGAAAGGATGGACACAGGCCACAACATTCCAAACATGCAAGACTCTATTCACAACTGGATTACACCAACAATCTCCACAAACAAAATAATCATGGTTGTTCTTCAACAGTTTGTCTTCCTTTCTCCAATCCAGACACGAATGGGGAAATATGAGTGAGTGAAGGAATGAATGGGCTGCAAAATCCATGAGAGAGGATGAACAGTGAAAAAAATGGGTGAATGAATGCGTGAGATGATGAGCAACAACACCATAATGGGGACGTGAATGAGAGTAAGTGAACGACCAAAGACGAATGAGACAATTAGCCAACGAGAGAACCATAGACCAAGGATGGGTTTTTGTAAATCGTGGGGATCAAGAACCTCTTGGCATTCCCCCAAGAAGTTTACTTAACAAATTTCCTCCATTAGACAAAATGGGTGATTTAATAAATGAAATAAACACTTAGCCCCTCAAGCCCTCTCTCTTGTGGAATCGCAACCCCCTATAACTCTATGTAACACCATATTTCCCCCAGTCTGTAAAAATAACTATACTGGCCAACAACTATGGCAGACTCAAAGATGTGAATGTGTGATTTTGAATGGACCTTAGTATAAAAGGTCGACGAATGTAAATAATGTTATGAATATATGTTGCAGGACTGTTGGGAGGGGGATGTGCTGAAAAGAGACCACGATGGCTGATGAAAGGTGGTGGAAGGCACCTGGGATGGTGGTGTTAACTTCCACTGAAACCAATATCGTATTTGGTCTTCACTGGCCCGAAGATCAAGAGCGACTCGCTGGCCCCAAAATGAATTACTCACCTGTTTGGTAGGTGAAGAGGATCCTCATGAGTTAATTAGGGATGGGGGTGAACCAACCATCCATGGAAGCCTTAGAGTTGAACACCGCGGGGATGTTCGTGCCACATGCAACCTCTCCAGAAATGAAAAGGTAGGAAAGAGGTGTGGAAGGGGACAATCGTGAGGGAGATCGGAAGAGGGGAGAAATCAGAAGGACTTTGGAAAAATATACAGAGTGATTGATAAGCAGAGAAGAAGGAGAGTAACCTTCATTCTCGACCTCTGACGAACAGAGACTCAGTCTTGCAGCATCGTGGTCTAAGCTCGGGGGTGGCTAGTGGTAAATCCATTCAGAATTACTGAGCCTATGGTTGGGTGGAAACGAGCACCCCTCTCAGCAGTTGCATCAAACCTGGTGTTTTTTTTATAAGTGTTATATCTCGTATCTTGAAATTAATATTTTGACATGTATGTTCATGGTTTGTGCAATTATGAATGGTTTCAGTATAAGACTGTCTATATGGTGTTTTGATCAGAAATAGTGGTTGTATGCTTATATTGGAAAGACCACCTCTGGCTTACATAAAAATATACATATACACACATATATATATATATATATATATATATATATAGAACGGATTTAGTTTTCAAGGCTGTTCTCGGGAAATTTATTCCCTTATTTGTCTCAAGTATTGCCCTGTATAGATCTCCTCACAGGGACACCCTTTTTTAAAGTCTATCCAACGATTTGCTGGAGGATTTTATGGCATAAGTCTCAAAACCCTGCACGAGAGAGAATGGCCCTTTTTGACTTCGATATTTCAGAGTTTCGGTACCCGGAATACCCAAGGGTGAGTTCCTTTGTACTCGCAAATCCAGAAATCTCAACCTGCAAAATCCCAAAATGACAGTGTGTAGCTAAATCTCGATATTTCGGTGTTTCGGCATCTGGAATATCCAAGGGCGAGTTCCCTTGTACTCGCAAATCCTGAAATCCCGACTTGCGAAATTCCAAAAAGATAGAGTGTGGAGAAGTTATTACATTTTAGTATTTCGGCACCCGGGGTACCTAAGTGCGGGCCCCATGTATTTGCCAGTCTCAAAAACCTGACTCGCGGAATCCCGATGAAGGAAAGCCGAAATAGTGGAGCATGTTTGGAGTTTGGTATTTCAGATTTTTGGCTCCCGGGAAACCCAGGTACGAGACCTCTTGTCGTCGCATATCCCGAAAACCCAGTTTGCGAATTACCGAAATGGCTTAGCACGCATAGATTCAACATTTCGGTGTTTTGGCACCCGAAATACCCAAGTGAAAGTACCCTTGCACTCACAAGTCTCAAAATCCTGACTTGCGAAATCCCAAAGTAGTATAGTGTATTTAGAGTTCAGTGTTTCGGAGTTTCAGCTCCCGGGAAACCTAGGTGCGAGACCTCCTGTTCTCGCATATCGCGAAATCCCGATGGATGAGACCCCAAAATGACAATATTACATTTGAGTTATGGTGTTTCGGCACCCAGGATACCTAAGGGTAAGATCCCTTGTACTCACCAGTCGCGAAACCCCGAAGTATGAAACCTCGAAAAGGTATAGTGTGACTAGAATTTATTGTTTCGGTGTTTCGACACCCGAGATATCTAGAGGCAAGTCTCTTCTACTCGCCAGTCCCGAAATCCCAACTTACGAAACCGCGAAATGGCATAGCATGTCTAGATTTTGATGTTTCAGAGTTTCAGCCCCTGGGAAACCCAGATGTGAGACCTCCTGTCTTTGTGTAGCCCGAAATCCTGACTTACGAAATCTTGAAATGATAGAGCGTGGATAGGTTATGATGTTTTAGAGTTTCGGCTCCTAGGAAACCCAGGTGCGAAACCTTCTTGTTCTCGCATATTGCAAAATCCCGATAGGCGAAATCCCAAAATGGATTAGCACACATGGTTTTGGTGTTTCGGCGTTTCGGTACCCGGGATATCCAAAGGTCAGTTTTCATCATGTTCGCTAGACACAAAATTCCTATGGATGAAACCCCGAAATGAGATTGGCGAGTATAGGGTCTTTGGTGTTTTGGCACCTAAGAAACCGAAGGGTAGGAGTCCCTCTCCTTCTTACACCACGAAAGCCCGTTATGCAAAACCCCGAAAATCGGATTGCCAGGCTTCAACCCAAGGCGTTATTAATTGTGATGAACTGTTGGTTCCCTTCAGGTTTCGGCACCTCGAAAGTCAGGGAACCAAGAATACATGCTTCACGATTTCTTGAATCGTGAAAGCTGGGAGCACCTCTCTGGTAAGGCCTCTGGTCATCGTCAATGATCATATACGTACGGATAAGGGATGGTAGGGTCTGCAACAAGCCCCATAGGAATTCGCGGATTCTGTTCCTCGGAGAAGAGAAGGAAAAGCCAAAAAAAATTTAGTTCCTAAAGTGGTTGTGTTACAAATTGGTATCAGAGCAAGGTTACAACACTTGGCCTACTTGACCTCATGAATGAGTTGCGCAGGAGCTCCGTTCGAAACACTCCTAAAAGGAGTAACCCCCTGTCTTAACCTTCTTAATCAAAAGTTGAAGTTAAGAATGAAAACTCCAATTGTGCGTGTGTGCATGTGAAAAATATGAATTATGTACTAGTTATAAATGGATAAATATTGACTAACAACCAACGTTTTTCTTTTGCACACAAAGCGGAAGATCAACCGCAGGAAATTGTAGACGTAGAGAATGGTGACTCATCATGAAGTGGGGGAGGGCTCCCACAATAGAGGCAAAGAGTCTAATGAAAGGAGGGCGGTAGGGACCCCTCCAGATCTGGCTGAGACTGTGAGGAGCCTCATGGTCTAATTACAGAGCTACAAGGCTGACAACGAAAGGATGATAAAAGAGAAAGAGAAACAAATGAAAATTAATGCAGTTTTACTGCAAAGCTTATCCGACATACAAAGGCAATTGCAACATGAACCTGAGACAAAGAAACGTGGTCATGTTAGTGGCCACACTGAGAGGAGCACCTCGAGAAAGGTCCACCCCAGAGATACGGGACAAGCATCGGATGATTCTTCTAGAAAGGAAGCTGGCAACTTGGAGGGATCCTCTAGCAGCATAACTAGTTATCATTCCCGAAGAAAATGAAAGAAGCAAAAACTTTCCAAGAGTCATAATCTCGAAGAGTTCAAGAAGGCCAAACCACCCTCCTTCGACGGTGAAATAAAAAAAGGAGAGGAAGCAGAGGCCTAGTTGCTTGGACTAAAGAAGTTTTTCAGAGTCCATGACTTCTCAGAAAATTTGAAGGCCCAAGTGGCCACCTTCAACTTGAACGGAAAGGCTTCCATTTGGTGGGAATACCTTAGGAATGTTAAAGGGGTTAGCGAAGAGGACCTGTCATGGGAACGGTTTGAGAAATACTTCCGGAATAAGTATTTGTCGAAAAAATATTTCGACGAAAAGACTAAAGAATTCTATGAACTCAAACTGGAGCAACTCACTATAGAGGAACATGTCAGCAGATTCCTCAAGTTGTTGAGGTATGTACCTTATATAAAAGAAGAAAAGGCCAAGGTGCAAAGTTTCATCAGTGGACTGCCTAAGGACTATCGCAACAGAATTGAATTTGATGAGCCAAAGACCCTAGAAGGCACTATCCAAAAGGCAAGATATTGTCATGAACAGTTTGGACATCGGAAAGAAACTCACAAAGGATGGAAACCAAAGAATAGTTTGGGATTTCAAAGAAAGGGGATTAAATCCCCAAGATTTAAGAACTATAAGAATAACTCAAGGATGAGCTTCCCATCCTAGAGTGTACACCAGCGGAACTTTCCCTCCTTGGGTGGAAATAAAACCTATGGATCTGTACCAGTGAAGGTTGATAACCCTAAGAGAGAACCTTTGAAATGTTGGGGTTGCAAAGAAGAACATCTACTGAGAGACTGTCCATATCGAAAATAGAATAGTCAGAGAATTTACAGCATCTAGGAAGCTACCACCGTCAATGATGTGTCTTGAAGTGAGCCACAAATTTATGCAGCCTTGGATAATAACCAAGCCGACCACCAAGCTTCAGTGGTGGAAATAGAAGGTATGATTTCCAACCATCTAGTGTCTATTCTGATTGACCTTGGTTCAAACTTGAGTTATATAGCCCCTAAGACTATTGATAAGTGTAAACTACACCCACATAAACCTACCAAGCCATGGTTGGTACAGTTAGCCACTGGCACCAAAAGAAGGGTAGCAGAGGTTATACCATCCTTCCATTTAATGTTGGGTGAATTCCCCACCCAATCAACCCTTAACATATTACCCTTGGGATCGTATGATCTTTTGATTGGTATGGACTGGCTAGCCGCCCATAAAGCCAGATTGGACTGTTACCATAAAACCTTAGAATGTATAAGTAAAGAAGGAAAAAGGATAACCCTTCAAGGGGTCTGAAAACCTATCTCAGTGAGACAAATATCAACTCTACAAATGAGAAGGTATTGCTAAAAAGTATGTCCCCTATATGCAATACAGGTGTTGAAAACAATTGAAGGCGACAAACCAAGCCTCGAATACCACCCTACCCTGAGAGAATACATAGATGTATTTCCGGAAGAGGTACCTGATCTACCTCCGAGAAGGGACATTGACTTCTCATTAGAACTTGCACCGGGAGCGGTGCCGGTGTCTAGGACACCCTACCGGATGAGCACACCTGAACTAGTTGAACTCAAGTTGCAATTGAGAGAAATTATGGATAAGGGCTATATCCAGCCCAACATGTCTCCATGGGGAGCACCAGTCCTATTTGTGAAAAAGAAGGACGGTACCCTTAGACTGTGTATAGATTATGGATAACTCAATAAGGTAACCATAAATAACAAGTACCCCTTGCCCAGGATCAATGACCTGTTCGATCAATTGGGGGGTGCGTCTATTTTCTCAAAGATTGACTTGAGGTCAGGGTACCATCAAGTCCGAATCAAGGGTGAAGACATCCATAAAACTGCCTTCCGGATGAGGTATGGTCACTATGAGTTTGTGGTAGTTCCATTTGGGTTAACCAATGCCCCTGCCACTTTCATGTGCTTGATGAACAATGTACTCAGCAAATTCCTAGACAGATTTGTGCTGGTTTTTATCGACGACTTATTAATTTACTCCAAGAATGGAGAACAGCATGAAGAGCATCTTAGACTTGTGCTGGAAGTGCTAAGAGAACATCATCTCTATGACAAATTCAGCAAATGTGAATTCTTCGAGAAGCAAATACATTACTTAGGCCATGTCCTATCTGAAGAAGGAGTAGTAGTAGACCCTCATAAGATCATGTCTATTATGGAATGGCCTACCCCAAAGGACGTTTCAGATATTAGATCCTTTATGGGATTAGTGGGATACTATAGGATATTTATAAAAGGATTCTCCAAGATTGGTTGTCCAATCACTGCCCTCCAGAAGAAGGGGACAAAATTCACATGGACAAAAAAATGTGAAAAAATATTTCAAACCATGAAACATCTACTGATGCACGCACCTGTGTTAAAGATCGTCGATCCCGAATCTGACTTCCTTGTGTGCATAGATGCCTGTAAGGAAGGGCTTGGAGGAGTCCTTATGCAAGGAGGAAGTGTGATCTGCTATGAATCCTGAAAATTGAATGAGCATGAAGTCAACTATGTGACCCATGATCTGGAGCTGGCCACTATAGTGCACGCCTTAAAAATGTGGAGGCATTACCTCCTAGGAAGGAAATTTGTACTTATGATAGATCACTGTGGATTGCGATATTTGTTTGACCAACTGAAGCTCAATGCCAGACAATCTAGGTGGATGGACCTCCTTAGCGAGTTTGATTTTGAAATCAAACACATTAAAGGAAAAGAAAATAGTGTGGGCGATGCCCTTAGCAGAAGTCTGAAAACCATTCACCTGGCAGTGATGAGCACCTGTAAGACAGATGTCAAGGAAAGAGTCAGAAATGAACAAGAAACAGATCCCTTCGTCGAGACCGTGACCTCGTACCTGCAACATGAGCCCACCGGGGTAAAGTACAGAGACTACCAAATGATGGAAGGAGGTCTTCTCACTTACCGAAGTAGATTGTACATTCCAGATTGTGATGACTTGAAGAGGTTCACACTGGATGAACTACATAAAAGACCCTATACTGGTCATCTAGAATACCAGAAGATGATCATGGCCACCAGGAAACAATTCTACTGGCCTAGGTTGAAGAAAGACATAGCCGAGTACTTATCCAAATGCATAGAGTGCCAACAGGTTAAAGAAGAACACTGACACCCAGCAGGATTATTGCAACCTTTACCAATCCCAGAATGAAAATGGGAAACCATCTCCATGGATTTCATCACCGGATTACCAACCTTGACCAAACAGAATGATGCCATCATGGTAGTGCTGGATAAATTGAGCAAGTCTGCTCATTTTATCCCCATCAAGTCAACTTGTAAGGAAATAGACATCGCCAACGTATTCATGAAGGAGATATTCAGACTGCTTGGTATGCCGAAAAAGATCGTGTTTGACAGAGACACGAAATTTACTTCCAACTTTTGGAAATCACTTATGGCAGGATTAGAGACTAAGTTGTTGTTTAGCACCATGTATCACCCTCAAACCGATGGACAGACGAAAAGAGTGAACCAAGTGCTAGAATACATGCTAAGAATGCATGTAATGCATCAACCCAAGAAGTTGGAAGACTACCTGCCACTAGTGGAATTCGCCTACAACAACGGCTACCAAGAATACCTGAGGATGATTCCTTTCGAAGTCCTCTATGGTACACCGTGCAACACTCTTTTCAGTTGGAGTAATCCCATAAACAAAATTTCTTTTGGACCCAACATGTTGAAAGAAATGGAACAGCAAGTGACTCAGATAAAACAAAACCTGAAGGCCGCTCAGAATACAGAAAAGTTACGTTGATCAAAAGAGAACCCCAAGAGAGTTCAAGACGGGAGACCATGTATATCTCAGAGTTAGGCCCAGGAAGAGTTCCCTGAAAATGGGAGCTTGTGCCAATTTGGCACCTCGGTATTGTGGACCCTTTGAGGTTTTAGATAGAGTGGGACCTATAGCCTATAGGCTAGCACTTCCTCCCACAGTAAAAGCACATAATGTTTTCCATGTTTCATTATTGAAGAGATATGTACATGATTCTAATATTATAATTGACTGGTCTGTGATCCAGGTGGAACCGAAGGGAGAATTCCTACCAGAACCTCAATGCATACCGGACAGAAAGGAAACCTCGCTCCAGAACCAAACCATTGCATAGGTCAAGGTGCAGTGAAAACATTTTGGCCTAGATGAGGCTACATGGGAAATGGAGGATGCCATGAAACAGGCATATCCGATTTTTTTTACCTCTGTACATACATGTCATATTGATTGATAGAACATCGAGGACAATGTTCCTTTATGGGGGAGGGAATTGTAACACCCTGTTTCCCCCAGTCTGTAAAAATAACTATACTGGCCAAGAACTATGGCAGAGTCAAAGATGTGAATGTGTGATTTTGAATGGACCTTAGTATAAAAGGTTGACGAATGTAAATAATGTTATGAATATATGTTGCAGGACTGCTGGGAGGGGGATGTGCTGAAAAAAGACCACGATGGCTGATGAAAGGTGGTGGAAGGAACCTGGGATGGTGGCGTTAACTTCCACCGAAAGCAATACCGTATTTGGTCTTCACTCACCCAAAGATCAAGAGCGGCTCGCTGGCCCCGAAATGAATTAATCGCCAGGTTGGTAGGTGAAGAGGCTCCTCATGAGTTAATGAGGGATGGGGGTGAACCGCCCATCCATGGAAGCCTCAGATTTGACCACCGTGGGGAAGTTCATGCCACACGCAACCTCGCCAGAAATAAAAAGGTAGGAAAGATGTGTGGAAGGGGGTATTCGTGAGGGAGATCGCAAGCTGGGAGAAATCGAAAGGACTCTGGCAAAATATATAGAGTGATTGATAAGCAGAGAAGAAGCAGAGTAACCTTCGTTCTCGATCTCTGACGAACAGAGATTCAGTCTCACAGCATCGTGGTCTAAGCTCAGGGGTGGCTAGTGGTAAATCCATTCGGAATCGTTGAGCCTACGGTTGGGTGGAAATGAGCACCCCTCTCAGCAGTTTCATCAAACCTTGTGTTTTTCTGATAAGTGTTATATCTCGTATCTTGAAATTAATATTTTGACATGTATGCTCATGGTTTGTGCAATTATGAATGGTTTCAGTATAATACTATATGTATGGTGTTTTGATCAGAAATAGTGGTTGTATGCTTATATTGGAAAGACCACCTCTGGCTTACGTAAAAATATACATATACACATATATAGAACGGATTCAGTTTTCAAGGCTATTCTCGGGAAATTTATTCCCTTATTTGTCTCAAGTACTTCCTTGGATAGATCTCCTCACAGGGACACCCTTTTTGAGAGTCTATCCAAGGATCTGCTGGAGGATTTGATGGCGTAAGTCTCAAAACCATGCACGAGAGGGAATGTCCCTTTTTGACTTCGATATTTCGGAGTTTCGGTACCCCGAATACCCGAGGGCAAGTTCCCTTGTACTCGCAAGTCTCGAAATCCCGACATGTGAAACCCCAAAATGACAGCATGTACCTAAATCCTGATATTTCGGTGTTTCAACATATGGAATATCGAAGGGCGAGTTCCCTTGTACTCGCAAGTCCCGAAATCCTGACTTGCGAAATCCCGAAAAGATAGAGTGTGGAGAATTTATTACATTTCGGTATTTCGACACTCGGGGTACCTAAGTGCGGGCTCCATGTATTCGCTAGTCTCAAAAATCTGACCTATTGAATCCCGATGGAGGAAACCCCGAAATAATGGAGCATGTTTGGAGTTTGGTATTTCTGAGTTTCTGCTCCTGGGAAATCCAGGTGTGAGACCTCCTATCGTCGCATATCCCGAAAACCCAGTTTGTGAATTCCTAAAATGGCTTAGCGCATATAGATTCAGAATTTTGGTGTTTCAGTACCCAGAATACCCAAGGGCAAGTACCCTTGCACTTGCAAGTCCCGAAATCCCGACTTGCGAAATCCCTAAATAGTATAGTGTATTTAGAGTTCGATGTTTCAGAGTTTCGGCTCCCGAGAAACCCAGGTGCGAGACCTCTTGTTCTCACATATCGTGAAATAGCGATGCATGAGACCCCGAAATGACAATAGCGCAGATGAATTATGGTGTTTCGGCACCTGGGATACCTAAGGGTAAGATCCCTTGTACTCTCCAGTCGCGAAACCCCAAAGTATGAAACCCCGAAAAGGTATAGCGTGACTAGAATTTATTGTTTCGGTGTTTCAACACCCGGGATATCTAGAGGCAAGTCTCTTGTATTCACCAGTCTCGAAATCCTGACTTGTGAAACCACGAAATGGCATAGCCTGTCTAGAGTTTGGATGTTTATTAATTGTGATGAACTGTTGGTTCCCTTTGGGTTTCGACACCTCGAAAGTCAGGGAACCGAGAATACATGCTTCGCAATTTCCTAAATCGCGAAAGCCGGGAGAACCTCTCTGGTAAGGCCTGTGGTCATCATCAATGATCATATAGGTACAAATAAGGGATCGTAGGGTCTGCAACAAGCCCCATAGGAATTTGGGGATTCTGTTCCTCGAAGAAGAGAAGGAAAAGCCGAAAAATTTTTAGTTCCTGAAGTGGGTGTGTTACAAATTGGTATCAAAGCCAGGTTACAACACTTGACCTGCTTGGGCTCATGAACGAGTTGCGCAGGAGCTCCGTTCGAAACACTCCTAAAAGGAGTAACCCCCTGTCTTAACCTTCTTAATCAAAAGTCGAAGTTAAGAATAAAAACTCCTATTGTGCATGTGTGCATGTGAAAAATATGAATTATGTATTGGTTATAAATGGATATAAATATTGACTAACAACCAACATTTTTCTTTTGCACACAAAGCAGAAGATCAACCGCAGGAAATTGCAGACGTAGAGAATGGTGAATCACCATGAAGTGGGGGAGGGCTCCCATAATAGAGATGAAGAGTCTGACGAAAGGAGGGTGGTAGGGACCCCTCCATATCTGGTTGAGACTGTGAGGAGCCTCATGGTCGAATTACAGAGCTGGAAGGCTGACAACAAAAGGATGATAAAAGAGCAAGAGAAACAAACGAAAATTAATGCAATTTTATTGCAAAGCTTATCTGACATACAAAGGCAATTGCAACATGAACCTGAGACACAGAAACGTGGTCATGTTAGTGGCTAGACTGAGAGGAGCACCTCAAGAAAGTTCCACCCCAGAGATAAGGGACAAGCGTCGGACAATTTTTCTGGAAAGGAAGCTGGCGACTCGGAGGGATCCTCTAGCAGCAGAACTAGTTCTCATTCACGAAGAAAATGAAAGTAGCAGAAACTTTCCAAGAGTCATAATCTCGAAGAGTTCAAGAAGGCCAAACCACCCTCCTTCGATGGTGAAATAAAGGAGGGAGAGGAAGCAGAGGCCTGGCTTCTTGGACTAAAGAAGTATTTCAGAGTCCATGACTTCTTAGAAAATTTGAAGGCCCGAGTGGCCACCTTCAACTTAAACGGAAAGGCTTCCATTTGGTGGGAAGACCTTAAGAATGTGAAAGGGGTTCCAGAATAGGACTTTTCATGGGAACGGTTTGAGAAATACTTCCGAAAGAAGTATTTTTTGGAAAAATATCTCGACGAAGAGACTAAAGAATTCTATGAACTCAAACTGGGGCAACTCACTATAGAGGAATATGTCAGTAGATTCCTCGAGTTGTTGAGGTATGTACCTTATATAAAAGAATAAAAGGCCAAGGTGCAATGTTTCATCAGCGGACTACCTAAGGACTATCGAAAAAGAATTGAATTTGATGAGCCAAAGACCCTAGAAGGCACTATTTGAAAAGCAAGATATTGTCATGAACAGTTTGGACATCTGACAGAACCTCACGAAGGCTGGAAACCGAAGAATAGTTCGAGATTTCAGAGAAAGGGGATTAAATCTCCAAGATTTAAGAACTATAAGAAGAACTCAAGGATGAGCTTCCCAGCTCATAGTGTACACCAATAGAACTTTCCCTCCTTGGGTTGAAATAAAACCTCTGGATCTGTACCAGTGAAGGCTGATAACCCGAAGAGAGAACCTTTGAAATGTTAGGGTTGCGGAGAAGAACATCTACTGAGAGACTGTCCACACCGATAACATAATAGTTGGAGAATTTACAACATCCAGGAAGCTACCACTGTTAATGATGTGGCCCGAAGTGTGCCACAAATTTATGCAGCCTTGGATAATAACCAAGCCGACCACCAAGCTTCAGTGGTGGAAATAGAAGGTATGATTTGCAACCATCTTGTGTCTATTCTGATTGACCCTAGTTCAAACTTGAGTTATATAGCCCCTAAGACTATTGATAAGTTTAAACTACAACCACATAAACCTACCAAGCCATGGTTGGTACAGTTATCCACTGGCACCAAAAGAAGGGTAGCAGAGGTCATACCATCCTTCCATTTAATGTTGGGTGAATTCCCCACCCAAGCAACCCTTAACATATTACCCCTAGGATCGTAGGATTTGTTGATTGGTATGGATTGGCTAGCTGCCCATAAAGCTAGATTGGACTGTTACCATAAAACCTTAGAATGTATAAGTAAAGAAGGAAAAAGGATAACCCTTCAAGGGATCCGAAAACCTGTCTCGGTGAGACAAATATCATCTCTTCAAATGAGAAGGTATTGCTGAAAAGGATGTCCCCTATATGCAATACAGGTGTTGAAAACAATTGAAGGCGACAAACCAAGCCTCGAAGGCCACCTTACCTTGAGAGAATATAGAGATGTATTTCTGAAAGAGGTACCAGGTCTACCTCCAAGAAGGGACATTGACTTCTCGATAGAACTTGCACTAGGAGTGGTGCCGGTGTCTAGGACACCCTACCGGATGAGCACACTTGAACTAGTTGAACTCAAATTGCAATTGAGAGAAATGATGGATAAGGGCTATATCTGACCCAACGTGTCTCCAGGGGGAGCACCAATCCTATTTGTGAAAAAGAAGGATGGTACCCTTATACTGTGTATAGATTATAGACAACTCAATAAGGTAACCATAAAGAACAAGTACCCCTTGCCCAGGATCGATGACCTATTCGATCAATTGTGGGGTGCGTCTATTTTCTCAAAGATTGACTTGAGGTCGGGATAAAATCAAGTCTGAATCAAGGGTGAAGACATCCATAAAATTGCCTTTCAGACGAGGTATGGTCACTATGAGTTTGTGGTAGTGCCATTTGGGTTAACCAATGCCCCTGCCACTTTCATGTGCTTGATGAACAATGTACTTAGCAAATTCCTACACAAATTTGTGTTGGTTTTTATCGACGACATATTAATTTACTCCAAGAATGGAGAAGAGAATGAAGAGCATCTTAGACTTGTGCTTCAAGTGCTAAGATAACATCAGCTCTATGCCAAATTCAACAAATGTGAATTCTTCCAAAAGCAAATACATTACTTAGGCCATGTCCTATCTGAAGAAGGAGTAGCAGTAGACCCTGATAAGATTAGGTCTATTATGGAATTCCTTGCCCCAAAGGACGTTTCAGATATCAGATCCTTTATGGGACTAGCAGGATACTATAGGAGATTTATAAAAGGATTCTCCAAGATTGGTTGTCCAATCATTGCCCTCCAGAAGAAGGGGAAAAAAGTCACATGGACACAAAAATGTGAAGAAAGATTTCAAATCCTGAAACATCTACTAACCTATGCACCTGTGTTAAAGATCGTCGATCCCGAAGCCGACTTACTCATGTCCATAGATGCCTATAAGGAAGGGTTCAGATGAGTCCTTATGCAAGGAGGAAGTGTGATCTGCTATGAATCCCAAAAATTGAATGAGCACGAAGTCAACTATGTGACCCGTGATCTGGAGTTGGCTGCTATAGTGCATGCCTTAAAAATGTGGAGGCATTACCTCGTAGGAAGAAAATTTGTACTTATGACAGATCACTGTGGATTGTGATATTTGTTTGACCAACTGATGCTCAATGCCAGACAAGCTAGGTTGATGGCCCTCCTTAGCGAGTTTGATTTCGAAATCAAACACATTAAAGGAAAAGAAAATAGGGTGGGCGATGCCCTTAGCAGAAGTATGAAAACCATTCACCTCGCAGCGGTGAGCACCTGTAAGACGGATGTCAAGGAAAGAGTCAGAAATGCACAAGAAACAGATCCCTTCGTCCAGACTGTGACCTCGTACCTGCAACAAGAGCCTACCGGGGTAAAGTACAAAGACTACTAGATGATGGAAGGAGGTCTGCTCACTTACCGAAGTAGATTGTACATTCCAGTTTGTGATGACTTGAAGAGGTTCATACTAGATGAACTACATAAAAGACCCTATATTGGTCATCCAGGATACGAAAAGATGATCATGGCCACCAGGAAACAATTCTATTGGCCTGGGTTGAAGAAAGACATATCCGAGTGCTTAGCCAAATGCATAGAATGCCAACAGGTTAAAGCAGAACACTGACACCCAGTAGGATTATTGCAACCTTTGCCAATCCCAGAATGGAAATGGGAAACCATCTCCATGTATTTCATCATCGGATTACCAACCTCGACCAAACAGAATGATGCAATCATGGTAGTGGTGGATAAATTGAGCAAGTCCTCTAATTTTATCCCTGTCAATTCAACTTGTAAGCCAATATACATCGCCAACGTATTCATGAAGGAGATATTTAGACTGCATGGTATGCCGAAAAAGATCATGTCTGACAGAGACATGAAATTTACTTCCAACTTTTGGAAATCACTAATGACGGGATTAGAGACTAAGTTGTTGTTTAGCACCGACTATCACCCTCAAACCGATGGACAGATAGAAAGAGTGAACCAAGTGCTAGAACACATGCTAAGAATGCATGTAATGCATCAACCCAATAAGTGGGAAGACTACCTGCCACTAGTGGAATTCGCCTACAACAACGGCTACCAAGAATCCCTGAGGGTGAGTCCTTTCGAAGTCCTCTATGGTAGGTCGTGAAACACTCCTATCAGTTGGAGTAATCACGTAAATAGAATTTCTTTTGGACCTGACATGTTGAAAGAAATGGAACAGCAAGTGACTTAGATAAAACAAAACCTGAAGGCTCCTTAGAATCGACAGAAAAGTTACGTCGATCAAAAGAGAACCCCAAGAGAGTTCAAGACGGGAGACCATGTATATCTTAGAGTTAGGCCCAGGAAGAGTTCCCTGAAAATGAGATCTTGTGCCAAGTTGGCACCTCGGTATTGTGGACCCTTTGAGGTTCTAGATAGAGTGGGACCTGTAGCCTATAGGCTAGCACTTCCTCCCACAGTAAAAGCACATAATGTTTTCCATGTTTCATTATTGAAGAGATATGTACATGATTGTAATCATATAATTGACTAGTCTGTGATCTAGGTGGAACTGGAGGGAGAATTCCTACCAGAACCTTAATGCATACTGGACAGAAAGGAAAACCCACTCCGGAACCGAACCATTGCACAGGTCAAGGTGCAGTGGAGACATTTTGGCCCAGATGAGGCTACATGGGAAATGGAGGATGCCATGTAACAGGCATATCCAATTTTGTTTACCTCTGTACATACATGTCATATTGATTGATAGAACATCGAGGACGATGTTCCTTTAAGGGGGAGGGAATTGTAACACCCAGTTTCCCCCAGTCTGTAAAAATAACTATACTGGCCAAGATCTATGGCAGACTCAAAGATGTGAATGTGTGATTTTGAATGGACCTTAGTATAAAAGGTCGACGAATGTAAATAATGTTATGAATATATGTTGCAGGACTGCTGGGAGGGGGATGTGCTGAAAAGATACCACGATGGCTAATGAAAGGTGGTGGAAGGCACCTGGGATGGTGGCGTTAACTTCCACCGAAACCAATACCGTATTTGGTCTTCACTAGACTGAAGATCAAGAGCGGCTCACTGGCCCCAAAATAAATTACTCACCAGGTTGGTAGGTGAAGAGGCTCCTCATGAGTTAATGAGGGATGGGGGTGAACCACCCATCCATGGAAGCCTCATATCTGACCATTGCAGGGAAGTTCATTCCACATGTAACCTCATCGGAAAAGAAAAGGCAGGAAAGAGGTGTGGAAGGGGCCAGTCGCGAGGGAGATCGCAAGAGGGGAGAAATCAGAAGGACTTTGGAAAAATATACAGAGTGATTGATAAGAAGAGAAGAAGTAGAGTAACCTTCGTTCTCAACCTCTGACGAACAAAGACTTAGTCTCACAACATCCTGGTCTAAGCTCTGGGGTGGCTAGTGGTAAATCCATTTGGAATCGTTGAGCCTACTGTTAGGTGGAAACGAGCACCCCTCTCAGCAGTTGCATCAAACCTGGTGTTTTTCAAATAAGTGTTATATCTCGTATCTTGAAATTAATGTTTTTACATGTATGATCATGGTTTGTGCAATTATGAATGGTTTCAGTATAAGACTGTCTATATGGTGTTTTGATCAGAAATAGTGGTTGTATGCTTATATTGGAAAGACCACCTCTGGCTTATGTAAAAATATACATATACATACATACATATATATATATATATATATATATATATATATATATATATATATATATATATATATATATATATATATATATATTTAGAACGGATTCAGTTTTCAAGGCTGTTCTCGGGAAATTTATTCCCTTATTTGTCACAAGTACTATCTTGGATAGATCTCCTCACAAGGACACCCTTTTTGAGAGTCTATCCAAGGATCTGCTGGAGGATTTTATGGTGTAAGTCTCAAAACCCTGCACGAGAGAGAATGGCCCTTTTTGACTTCGATATTTCAGAGTTTCGGTACCTGGAATACTCGAGGGCGAGTTCCTATGTACTCGCAAGTCCCGAAATCCCTACATGCGAAATCCTGAAATGACAGCGTGTAGCTAAATCCCAATATTTTGGTGTTTCAGTGTTTGGAATATCCAAGGGCGAGTTCCCTTGTACTCGCAAGTCCCGAAATCCCGACTTGTGAAATCCCGAAAAGATAGAGTGTGGAGAATTTATTACATTTCGGTATTTTGGCACCTGGGGTACCTAAGTGCGGGCCCCATGTATTTGCCAATCTCGAAAACCCAACCCGCAGAATCCTGATGGAGGAAACCCCGAAATAGTGGAGCATGTTTGGAGTTTGGTATTTCGTAGTTTCGGCTCCTGGGAAACCCAGGTGCGAGACCTCCTGTCATTGCATATCCCGAAAACCCGGTTTGCGAATTCCTGAAATGGCTTAGTGCGTATAGATTCAACGTTTCGGTGTTTTGGTACCTGGAATACCCAAGGGCGAGTACCCTTTCTCTTGAAAGTCCCGAAATCTCGACTTGAAAAATCCCGAAATAGTATAGTGTATTTAGAGTTCGGTGTTTCAGAGTTTCGGCTCGTAGGAAACCTAGGTGCGAGACCTCCTGTTCTCGCATATTGTCAAATCTCGATGGATGAGACCCCGAAATGACAATAGCGTGGATGATTTATGGTGTTTCGGTGTTTCGGCACCCGAGGTACCTAAGGATAAGATCCCTTGTACTCGCTAGTCGTGAAACCCCGAAGTATGAAACCCCAAAAAGGTATAGCGTGACTAGAATTTATTGTTTCGGTGTTTTGGCACCCGGGATATCTAGAGGCAAGTCTCTTGTACTCACCAGTCCCAAAATCTTGACCTACGAAACCCCGCAATGGCATAGCGTGTCTAGAGTTTTGATGTTTCAGAGTTTCGGCACCTGGGAAACCCAGATGCGAGACCTCCTGTCTTCACGTAGCCCAAAATCCCAACTTACGAAATCCCAAAATGATAGAGCATGGACAGGTTATGATGTTTCGGAGTTTCGGCTACCGGGAAACCCAGGTGCGAAACCTTCCTGTCCTCGCATATTGTGAAATCCTGTTAGGTGAAATCCCGAAATGGATTATCACACATGGTTTTGGTGTTTTGGTGTTTCGGTACCCGGGATCTCCAAAGGTCAGTTTTCCTCATGTTTGCTAGACAGGAAATTCCTATGGATGAAACCCCAAAATGAGTTTGGTGGGTATAGGGTCTTCGATGTTTTGGCACCCAGGAAACCGAAGGGTAGGAGTCCCTCGCCTTCTTTTACTGTGAAAACCAGGTATGCAAAACCCAAAAAGTGGAGTGCCAGGCTTCAACCCGAGGCATTATTGATTATGATGAACTGTTGGTTCCCTTCAGGATTCAACACCTCGAAAGTCAGGGAACCGAGAATACATGCTTCGCAATTTCCTGAATCGCGAAAGCCGGGAGCACCTCTCTAGTAAGGCCTGTGGTCATTGCCGATGATCATATAGGTATGGATAAGGGATGGTAGGGTCTGCAACAAGCCCCATAAGAATTCGGGGATTCTGTTCCTTGGAGAAGAGAAGGAAAAGCCGAATTTTTTTTAGTTCCTAAAGTGGGTGTGTTACAAATTGGTATCAGAGCCAGGTTACAACACTTGGCCTGCTTGGGCTCATGAACGAGTTGCGCAGGAGCTCCATTTGAAACACTCCTAAAAGGAGTAACCCCCTGTTTTAACCTGTCTTAACCTGTCTTAACCCCCTGATATAAATATTGACTAACAACCAACATTTTTCTTTTCCACACAAAGCGGAAGATCAACCGCTGGAAATTGCAGACGTAGAGAATGGTGACTCACCATGAAGTGGGGGAGGGCTCCCACAATAGAGACAAATATTTTGACGAAAGGAGGGCGGTAGGGACCCCTCTAGATCTGGATAAGATTGTGAGGAGCCTCATGGTCGATTTACAGAGCTACAAGGCTGACAAAGAAAGGATGATAAAAGAGCAAGAGAAACAAATGGAAACAAATGGAGTTTTACTGCAAAGCTTATCCGACATACAAAGGAAATTACAACATGAACCTGAGACACAGAAACGTGGTAATGTCAGTGGCCACACTGAGAGGAGCACCTCGAGAAAGGTCCACCCCAGAGATAAGGGACAAACGTTAGACGATTCTTCTGGAAAGGAAGCTGGCAACTCAGAGGGATCCTCTAGCAGCAGAACTAGTTCTCATTCCCAAAGAATATGAAAGAAGCAGAAACTTTCTGATAGTCATAATCTCGAAGAGTTCAAGAAGGCCAAACCACCCTCCTTCGATGGTGAAATAAAGAAGGGAGAGGAAGCAGAGGCCTTGCTGCTTGGACTAAAGAAGTATTTCAGAGTCCATGACTTCTCAGAAAATTTGAAGGCTTGAGTGGCCACCTTCAACTTGAATGGAAAGGCTTCCATTTGGTGGGAAGACCTTAAGAATGTGAAAGGGTTTCAGGAAGAGGACCTGTCATGGGAACGGTTTGAGAAATACTTCCGGAAGAAGTATTTGTCGGAAAAATATCTAGACGAAAAGACTAAAGAATTCTATGAACTCAAACTGGGGCAACTCACTATAGAGGAATATGTCAGCAGATTCCTCGAGTTGTTGAGGTATGTACCTTATATAAAATAAGAAAAGGCCAAGGTACAATGTTTCATCAACGGACTACCTAAGGACTATCGAAACATAATTTAATTTGATGAACCAAAGACCCTAGAAGGCATTATCCGAAAAGCAAGATATTGTCATGAATAGTTTGGACATCGGACAGAACCTCGCAAGGGCTGGAAACTGAAGAATAGTTTAAGATTTTAGAGAAAGGGGATTAAATTCTGAAGATTTAAGAACTATAAGAAGAACTCAAGGATGAGCTTCCCAGCCCAGAGTGTACACCAACAAAACTTTCCCTCCTTGGGTGGAAATAAAACCTTTGGATCTGTACCAGTGAAGGATGATAACCCGAAGAGAGAACCTTTGAAATGTTGGGGTTGCGGAGAAGAACATCTACTGAGAGACTGTCCACACCGACAATAGAATAGTTGGAGAATTTACAACATACAAGAAGCTACCACCGTCAATGATGTGGCCCGAAGTGTGCCGCAAATTTATGTAGCCTTGGATAATAACCAAGCCGACCACCAAGCTTCAGTGGTGGAAATAGAAGGTATGATTTCCAACCATCTAATATCTATTCTGATTGACCTTGGTTCAAACTTGAGTTATATAGCCCCTACGACTGTTGATAAGTGTAAACTACAGCCACATAAACCTACCAAGCCATGGTTGGTACAGTTAGCCACTGGCACCAAAAGAAGGGTAGCAGAGGTTATACCAGCCTGCCATTTAATGTTTGGTGAATTCCCCACCCAAGCAACCCTTAACATATTACCCCTGGGATCATATGATCTGTTGATTGGTATGGACTGGCTAGCCGCCCATAAAGCCAGATTGGACTGTTACCATAAAACCTTAGAATGTATAAGTAAAGAAAGAAAAAGTATAACCCTTCAAGGGATCCGAAAACCTGTCTCGGTGAGACAAATATCAGCTCTACAAATGAGAAGGTATTTCCGAAAACGATGTTCCCTATATGCAATACAGGTGTTGAAAACCATTGAAGGCGACAAACCAAGCCTCGAAGACCACCCTAACCTAAGAGAATACAGAGATGTATTTTCGGAAGAGGTACTAGGTCTACCTCCGAGAAGGGACATTGACTTCTCGATAGAACTTGCACCGGGAGCGGTGTCGATGTCTAGGACACCCTACTAGATGAGAACACCTAAACTAGTTGAACTCAAAGTGAAATTGAGAGAAATGATGGATAAGGGCTATATCCGACCCAACGTGTCTCCATGGGGAGCACCAATCCTATTTGTGAAAAAGAAGGATGGTACCCTTATACTGTGTATAGATTATAGACAACTCAATAAGGTAACCATAAAGAACAAGTACCCCTTGCCCAGGATAGATGACCTGTTCGATCAATTGTGGGGTGCATCTATTTTCTCAAATATTGACTTGAGGTCGGGATACCATCAAGTCCGAATCAAGGGTGAAGACATTCATAAAACTGCCTTTCGGATGAGGTATGGTCACTATGAGTTGGTGGTAGTTCCATTTGGGTTAACCAATGCCCCTGCCACTTTCATTTGCTTGATGAACAATGTACTCAGCAAATTCCTAGAAAAATTTGTGTTGGTTTTTATCGACAACATATTAATTTACTCCAAGAATGGAGAAGAGCATGAAGACCATCCTAGAATTGTGTTGCAAGTGCTAAGAGAACATCAGCTCTATGCCAAATTAAGCAAATGTGAATTCTTCCAGAAGCAAATACATTACTTAGGCCATTTCCTATCTGAAGAAGGAGTAGCAGTAGACCCTGATAAGATCAGGTCTATTATGGAACGACATACCCCAAACGACGTTTCAGATATCAGATCCTTTATGGGATTAGCAGGATACTATAGGAGATTTATAAAAGGATTCTCCAAGATTGGTTGTCCAATCACTGTCCTCCAGAAGAAGGGGACAAAATTCACATGGACACAAAAATCTGAAGAAAGATTTCAAACCCTGAAACATCTACTGAACCACGCACCCATGTTAAAGATCGCCGATCCCGAAGACGACTTCCTCGTGTGCACAGATGCCGGTAAGGAAGGGCTCGGAGGAGTCCTTATGTAAGGAGGAAGTGTGATCTACTATGAATCCCAAAAATTGAATGAGCACGAAGTCAACTATGTGACCCATGATCTGGACCTAGCCGCTATAGTGCATGCCTTAAAAATGTGGAGGCATTACCTCCTAGGAAGGAAATTTGTACTTCTAATAGATCACTGTGGATTGCGATATTTGTTTGACCAACCGAAGCTCAAAGCCAGACAAGTTAGGTGGATGGCTCTCCTTAACGAGTTTGACTTCGAAGTCAAACACATTAAAGGAAAATAAAATATTGTGGGCGATGCCCTTAGCAGAAGTATGAAAACCATTCACCTAGCAGCGGTGAGCACCTGTAAGACGGATTTCAAGGAAAGAGTCAGAAATGCACAAGAAACAAATCCCTTCATCCATACCATGACCTCGTACCTGCAACAAGAGCCCACCGGGGTAAAGTACGAAGACTACTAGATGATGGAAGGAGGTTTTCTCACTTACCGAAGTAGATTGTACATTCTAGATTATGATGACTTGAAGAGGTTTATACTGGATGAACTACATAAAAGACCCTATACTGTTCATCCAGGATACCAGAAGATGATCACGGCCACCAGGAAACAATTCTACTGGCCTGGGTTGAAGAAAGACATAGCCAAGTACTTATCCAAATGCATAGAGTGCCAACAGGTTAAAGCAGAACACCAACACCCAACAGGATTATTGCAACCTTTACCAATCCCAGAATGGAAATGGGAAACCATCTCCATGGATTTCATCACCGGATTACCAACCTCGACCAAACATAATAACACCATCATGGTAGTGGTAGATAAATTGAGCAAGGCCTCTCATTTTATCCCCGCCAAGTCAACTTGTACGGCAATAGACATCGCCAATGTATTCATGAAGGAGATATTTAGACTGCATGGTATGCCGAAAACGATCGTGTCTGACAGAGACACGAAATTTACTTCCAAATTTTGGAAATCACTGATGGCGGGATTAGAGACTAAGTTGTTGTTTAGCACCACCTATCACCCTCAAACCGATGGATAGACAGAAAGAGTGAACCAAGTGCTAGAAGACATGATAAGAATGCATGTAATGCATCAACCCAAGAAGTGGGAAGACTACCCGCCACTAGTTGAATTCGCCTACAACAAGGGCTACCAAGAATCCTTGAGGATGAGTTCTTTCGAAGTCCTCTATGGTAGGCCGTGCAACACTCCTGTCAGTTGGAGTAATCCCGTAAATAGAATTTCTTTTGGACCCAACATTTTGAAAGAAATGGAACAACAAGTGACTCAAATAAAACAAAACCTGGAGGCCTCTCAGAATCGACAGAAAAGTTACGCTGATCAAAAGGGAACCCCAAGAGAGTTCAAGACGGGAGACCATGTATATCTCAAAGTTAGGTCCAGGAAGAGTTCCTTGAAAATGGGAGCTTGTGCCAAGTTGGCACCTCGGTATTGTGGACCCTTTGAGGTTCTAGATAGAGTGGGACCTTTAGCCTATATGCTAGCACTTCCTCCCACAGTAAAAGCACATAATGTTTTCCATGTTTCATTATTGAAGAGATATGTACATGATTCTAATCATATAATTGACTGGTCTGTGATCTAGGTGGAACCGGAGGGAGAATTCCTACCAGAACCTCAATGCATACAGGACAAAAAGGAAACCCCACTCCGGAACTGAACCATTGCACAGGTCAAGGTGCAATGGAGACATTTTGGCCCAGATGAGGTTACATGGGAAATGGAGGATGCCATGAAACATGCATATCTGATTTTTTTTACCTCTGTACATACATGTCATATTGATTGATAGAACATCGAGGACGATGTTCCTTTAAGGGGGAGGGAATTGTAACACCCTGTTTCCCCCAGTCTGTAAAAATAACTATTCTGGCCAAGAACTATGGCAGACTCAAAGATGTGAATGTGTGATTTTGAATGGACCTTAGTATAAAAGGTCGACGAATGTAAATAATGTTATTAATATATGTTGCAGGACTGCTGGGAGGGGGATGTGCTGAAAAGAGACCACAATGGCTGATGAAAGGTGGTGGAAGGCACCTGGGATGGTGGTGTTAACTTCCACCGAAACCAATACCGTATTTGGTCTTCACTGGCCCGAAGATCCAGAGCGGCTCACTCGCCCCGAAATGAATTACTTGCCAGGTTGGTAGGTGAAGAGGCTCCTCATGAGTTAATGAGGGATGGGGGTGAACCGCCCATCCGTTGAAGCCTCAGATCTGACCACCGTGGGGAAGTTTGTGCCACACGTGACCTTGCCGAAAAAGAAAAGGCAGGAAAGAGGTGTGGAAGGGGGCAATCGCGAGGGAGATTGCAAGAGGGGAGAAATCAGAAGGACTCTGGAAAAATATACAGAGTGATTGATAAGAAGAGAAGAAGAAGAGTAACCTTCATTCTCGACCCATGACGAACAAAGACTCAGTCTCATAGCATCGTGGTCTAAGCTCGGGGGTGGCTAGTGGTAAATCCATTCAGAATCAATGAGCCTACGGTTGGGTGGAAATGAGCACCCCTCTCAGCAGTTGCATCAATCCTAGTGTTTTTCTGATAAGTGTTATATCTCGTATCTTGAAATTAATATTTTGACATGTATGCTCATGGTTTGTGCAATTATGAATGGTTTCAGTATAAAACTGTTTGTATGGTGTTTTGATCAGAAATAGTGGTTGTATGATTATATTGAAAAGACCACCTCTGGCTTACGTAAAAATACACACACACACACACACACACGCACACACACACACACACA